>JAJMDO010000345.1:0-12448 GCA_030573635.1 Blastobotrys ciferrii
GGGAGCTTCGGGCCTAGGAGAGTAGGTTGCGCGCTGATTGCGCGTAAGGTATTGTTGAAGTAAGGGTTGTGGTGGGAGGGAGGGATACGAGAGGTCGAGTTAGGAAGGATGGCGGACTCGTCGAGCATCACGTTTCTTCTGGCCCTTGGGGTTGCGTTTATTGTATTGAGATGGTTGATGACGTCGGAGTCACGAACTGGGGCGGCCAACGCGTCGTCTGGGGAGGGAGCGCAACGCCGCCGACCTGTTCAGGACCTTCCGGTTCGTCAACGGGACTATCGACGTCCAGTGGACAATTCGATGATTGAGGTGGTGCAGACAATCGCGCCAAACCTCAGCGTGGAGCAGATTCGATATGATTTGGAACGCACGGGCAGTGTGGAGACGACGGTTGAACGCTATCTAGCTCAGGGAGACCTACCCACGCCACCCAACACTCAGCCACGACCGCGATCAGAGACACCGACCAGCAACAAGCCCAAGAAGACCGGCTCACTGGCTGCGCGATACAACATCACGGAAAAAGACGATGAGGAATTCTCTGAAAAACACGCCACCCCCGAGAAGCCCAAGTGGTCTCAATCAAAGGAAGAACGCCAAAACCAGCTACGCAAACAACAGCAAGAAATGATCCTAAGGGCCCGTCAAAAATTCAAACAAAAGGACCAAGAGTCGTCCTAATTGTACTTTTAGAAAATACAGTTAACGTCAATTATCTGCCCCGGACCCCTAGGTCCGGCATCTCAACTTGGGGGACCACCCCTATTTATACTCCCCGCGTCTATATTTAGCACACCGTTTCGATTACGTAACACTTCCTTATCTGATTTGTCAGCAGTCAGTTGTACACCTTAACATGCCATTTTGTTCTTTTCCAGAAAAGAACCAAAAGCATTAGCTCTGCGAGGCTCCAACGAATAGAATGGAATATGCTCTTCTCCAGAAAAGAGCCAAAGACCTTAGCCGACGAATATAGTGGCATATTGTTCTTTTCAGAAAAGAACCGAAAGTGGTCGTTCAGGCTCTAACGAATAAAGAAGAACTAAATCTTTGGTTCTGTGATTGAGTAAAACAATTTTATTGAGGTTTATTGTACAGTGTGAAGTGAAAAAGCGGTTGGATTCGACTGTTCCATTGTTAAATGCAGTTCTCCCATAAAGGGATCAATTTTCGGCTTCCCAAGATCCATTCTCGTCGCAGAGTTTCCTAGCTCACGCATTTCGTCCTTTTTTTGTTTTGGAAAAGGACAATATTCAACCTGTTCCTTGTTCAAAGAGTAGGTGTTATTTTTAATTTCACTGTTTATAGCAGTCCATTCGATTCGTTGGAGCCTCGCAGAGCTACCGCTTTTGGTACTTTTCTGGAAAAGAACAATATTATATTCGTTGGAGCCTAAAGCTGTTTAGTGATAAAGATGCCAAAATAATTAACTGAATGTGAGAGGTGTATTATTGTCTGACGGGGCGTGAGCGTCTAGAGACCGTGTCGCTGTAGAGAGGAGGGCCTTCCCAGGAGCTGACGTATGCAGGGGGCTGATATGAGGGCGCTTCGGCGGGTGGATACGGGGAGTCTGTACCTTCTGGGATATGGTGTATTTTGATGATTCCAGCCGTAATTTCTCGACCGTCGGCAACCGACCCGTTGAATTGGTCGACGGCAATGAAGGAGTGTTCTTTGGATTCAAATACCACCTCGGCAGTGACTGTGCCAGAGTCCGGCTCGTATTGTGCACGGGTGTCGCTCACGGGGCCGACATACTCGAGAATTGTTCGTACGTCGCCGGCGCTCGTCCCCGGCTCCAGGTTCTTGATCTGCACTATTGGCGGCAATGCGGCATGCTTGATCGAGAATTCTAGTTTAGGCCTGTTCCCAACTTGGCCCTTCGGTTTCGTAGGCGTTTCATTATCATCATTAGTATTCGTTGTCGTCATGTTAGTTTTTCCTCGGTACTTGGACCCGTCGTGATAGTTGTTGTTATTGTTTCTAGAATGCGACCCCTTGAAGCTCATCTTTCCCTCGGCGTTCCGTCTCACGGTGTCGTCGCGGCTGGCCCTGTTGTAATCGTTGGCCTCGATATCCTTCTTTGTGTACACCTTCGTCCCTCGTGGTCCCCTAGGAATACCTTGCGCACTCGCAGGCCGTGGCTTGTTGTTTATCGCCCGATACAGCGGGTTATTTTCCAACTTTTTCGATTTTGGCGACTGCTTCTTGTTGGTGCGATTCTTGTCGATTCGATTGAATAGTGAATTCCCCGCCAACGCAGGCTTACTATCCCCTCCCCCCTGCCGTCTCCAAGGCTTCTTCTTATAATCTACCATCCTGTTAGCCACTGTCAAAAGACTGGAGATAAAAAATTCACGCACTCATCAGATCCCCACCGTTCCGATACTTATCGCGCTTGGAAAAAAAAAAAATGTTGCGAAAGATCTCCCAACATCACCAAAAACTCAGCCACACAACGCCACCATCAAAAAAAAATACAGCCAATACGAAGCCTGTTGTTCAATCAATCCCGGATTCTGGGGGCATGCCCCAGACCCCCAAGGCCGGCTTCGCCGAGGGTAGGGTCAAAGCACTAGTGCTTTGGCTTTTTTTTTTTTTTTTTTTCAGGAAAAGAACAACACACAATGGATTGTCTCTGGGGGCCCGCCCCCAAACCCCTTGGGTCGGTTTCGCCGAGTTTTGGGTTAAAAGAAGGACTACAAAAAAAAAAAAAAAAAAAAAAAAGGAATTGTTATACCATATTCCTATTTGTTAGCTTATTCGTTGATTGGCACCTAAAATCTTCAGTACCTTTGTATACCCAAAATTCCGCGAAGCGGACCCAGGGGGTCTGGGGGCGTGCCCCCAGAAAATATTATTTCGGGAAAAGATTCCGCGAAGCGGACCCCGGTCTGGAGCTCGATTTTTTGGGAAAAAGATTAATCATTATTATTTGGTTTGAAGGAGTTGATTCCGAGGCGTAGACGGTTGATTTTGAGAATCGCAAAAGAGAGTAGACGGTAAATGACAACGCAGGCGGTGATAGCACCTAAATAACTGGGGACGCTTGCTTTAAGGTTGTAACCGTCAAGGACTTGTTCGCCGGTTGTGAATTGGCACTGGCCGGAGGATGATTCTTCTTCATCACAGGTAAAGTGTTGGTCTTGCATTGCCATGTTGATTAGGACTGATACGCCATATTTCAACGGACTTAGCCAGTTGACGCCTTTTAGAAAGCCAGGCATGTTTAAGGATAGGATGCCGGCCATTAGACTTCCGATTGAAAGAACCACAGAGATGACGTTCACTGCAAAGCCTTCGTGCTGGAAAATGGTGTTGAATGCAATTCCGAGGGATTCTCCGCAATTGACAATGGCAAAGGAGATGTATGCACATGCAAAAAACATTTCCGGAGTGCGCTTCAACCCCGGGATAATAACTAGGAATACCGAAAAGAGGAAAGAGGTGACGACTTCAAAGGGTACCTCGAGAGTAGTGTACATGAGAAAGAAGGGGATAGTCCCGTACACGTTGTCGTCGTATTCTCGATAGAAAACTGCCTTGTCCTGTGGATAGATGGCCATGTTGTTGAGCATGCCCACAAAGTAGAGTGCGGTAGCTTCCTGGACTAGGCCTAATCGGTTGGTCACGCCGATTTGGCTGTCCTTCATTGGGGCGAAAAACAGACAAAAGATGATACCGATACCTACAACCTGCATGATACGGGCTACTACCATTTGTGGACTTCGTGAAAAGTTGACAATCCCCCTACTGCATAGAGTAGTGTATGCCAAAAAGAACCCAGCTGGTTTGCGGACGTAGGATTTGAACTGTGCTGGAAGTTCTGCTGATCGACTGGGCTGAAGCCTTTCGCGGCGGTTTGTGATATCTTGCCACTTTTCCAAGATTGCATTAACCTTCTTCCTCGATTCCTCCTCTTTCCAAGCTGCTTGCAGGTTTACAGACACCATGTCCAGCACATGGTCAGCTGGGTTTGTAAGGGTCGGGCATGGGTATCCCAGGTTGGCAAAATGGTCCAGAATGTTGTCGGATTTGCCGTCGTAGGCCACTCGCCCTCCTTTGGCAAGCAAAAGTATGTTTCCAAACTGGGGGAATAGATCCGATCGGGGTTGGTGAATTGTGCAAATGATAGTTTTCCCCTCTTCTGAAAGTGACTTTAACACTTGAAGGATAGATGCTGCAGTGAAACTGTCCAATCCAGATGTTGGCTCGTCGAGAAGAAGAATCTTTGGATCGTTCAACAGCTGGATGCAAATGCTGACTCGTCTTCTTTCTCCACCGGATATGCCCTTGACAAACTCACCGCCAATCAACGTGTCGGCGCAATCTTTCAACCCCATCTTGAGAATCACTTCATCTGCCTTTGCCCGTTTCTGTTTGCGGGTCAGTTGTTTGGGCAGGCGTAGATATGCAGAATAATAGAGCGTTTCACGGACAGTGAGAGACGGCAACAACCCATCATCTTCCTGAGTTACGTATGAACAGATGGAATGGACAACCGAAGATGACGGAATAGTGTCATTGAATATGATGCTCCCAGATGAAGTGTATTTTTGCCAAGCTGTAGAACTTAACCTTCCGGCAATGTAGTTGAGCAAGGAACTTTTGCCTGAACCACTAGGCCCAAATATCGCATTAATAGAACCTGGGTAAAAGGACGCATTAATTCCCTGTAGGATGTTGATTGAACGGGACTTTACCCCTCTTCGCTTGACTTGAAGATGAACATCTTCTAGCGAAACTGTTATGGGGATTGTTTGGGTATATGCGGTCTCAACCCTTTCAACAATCTGTTCCTGTTTGGTATTGAACGTGCGGGATACCGTTATGGAAATTCGAAGATATTTCAACAACAGCCCTGCAACAACGTAGAACCCCAACCCCCATGCAACGTTGACACAAAGTGGTAGCGTTATCCAGTCATGTGGGAAACCCAGCAAATCCAACACATATTCACCAGTATATGGAACACATCGAGGATCTTCCGCAGGATATGGGCAGTCTCCTATGTACCCATTAAACTGATTGGAAATCATTGCACCAAATCCATAATACACATATGCAATCCATCTTGTCCAGCGAACATAGACCGGCATGTGTTGTGCATTAACAAAAAATCCACACGCCATGCTTTGTAAAGTATAACCAAGGTTTCCTACTAATGCCGCGTTATGAAATTCGCGTGAAATGGACGCCGCAAACATGGCATAGCATACTGAAATGTAATGCTGTATCAAAACATTTGCAAAGAAAATAAAAAAGTGCTTTGCATCATCAGTTCGTAGGCCTCCCATAAAATATACAATCACCTAAACATTTGTCAGTAATAACACCACTCGACAGACGGTTCACCTTACTGAAAAAATGAGCGGCACAAACAAGTCTTCTGTTAGACATTTGGACAATCGACGAGACACCAAGTAGCCCAAAACACTGACACATCCTTCATTATACTCCCTATCAAACACCTTCAAGTCAGGCCCACAAAGCCGATAAGTTTCATACAGCAACAGCAGATACCCCTGAGCAGCACATGCTGTATAAAGCAATCCTTGTGTTGACCGAATTCCTGCCAAAGAATCATCCAGCTTGTAAAATATCCAACCACAAATAACTCCCATCAATGTACATTCCAAAAACAATCCCCCAAGACCCATGGGGTCCCGATAAGATAATACCGAAAACCTGCGGGTAAGAACAGATATCTCTCTGCCAAGTGGGGCCTTCATCTTTGGAACCCACTCAGAGACCCACTCTGTCTCAGATATCGGTGGGAAATACTTATGTTCATTCCATGCATCCACAAGCCTTTTCACTCTTTGCAATGACGCCTCCTCCTGCTCAGGTGTTCTAGTGTCTATAGCTGCCAAATCTATCAGAAAATCAGCAGGATTCACGTGGTCAGGAAAGGTGTATCCAAGGCTGCCGAAATAGTCAAGGGATTTATTAACGTCTCCAGAAAAAACTGCCTGACCCCTTGAAAGGATGGTAATCTTGTCAAAAAGAAAAAAGATATCAGACCTCGGTTGATGGATACTCATGATCAACGTCCGGCCTTTTGCTGCCAACTGATGGCAGGTCTGTACCAGCAGATATGCGGAATTGGCATCCAACCCTGTGGTGGGCTCATCCAGAAACAACACGGACGGATTTGCCAACAACTGAATCCCAATGCTCAGCCGTCTTTTTTCACCTCCAGACAGGCCCTTATGCTCACTATCGCCCACAAGGGTGTCTGCACATTCTTTCAACCCCAATTCCGCAATAATTTGCTCCACCAACTCTTTCCGCTCTTGTTTCGAAACGTTTGACGGAAGCCGGAGCTCCCCAGCATAATGCAACGTCTCCCTACACGTTAACCGTGGTTGAAGAATATCCTGCTGGAGCACATATGCATGCTTAACTTTATCCAAATCTGGCTGTCTATTAAACAAAACTTGCCCATCAATCCTCAACCCACCACTAGACATCCGATCTGCAATCACGTTGAGCAAAGACGTCTTGCCAGATCCAGATCCCCCTATAACGGCCATCACAGACCCTGAAGGTACATCTAAAGACACATCCTGTAAAATGTTACTCCGAAAGTTATCCCCATCTTTTGATACCGGCCCCTGAAAAAGCTTAGTCTTCACTTTTGAGAGAACCCCGCCGCCCTCCTTAACCGTCACACTCAGCTTCCGCACATTAATGTCCACCTTCTCCACATTCTCCAAACGTAGTCCACCTCCAACTGCCTTCTCCGGCCCCTGCAGTCCCGCTTCCATCTCATCAAACTATATCGTATCTCCACGCCGTGTGCCCCTTTTGACTCCGGCTTCCGACTAATACGACAATGTAGAGCGCGTCCGCGAAACCGTTTATTATTAGATCCGATCGCCGATCAAAAACCGCCAATACTGGCATGCCCCCAAGCCCCCCTAGCCCAAAATCCTAACCCCAGAACTGATTTTCTGGGGGCACGCCCCCAGACCCCCTCGGCTCGCTTCGCTCGAGGTTTTTGGGTTGCCTAACATTCTAACCCAATAGTTTTCTGGGGGCACGCCCCCAGACGCCCTGGGCTCGCTTCGCTCGAGGTTTTGGGTTGCCTAACACCCTAGTAAAACCCAGAAGAGTTCTGGAGACACATCGCGCACCGCAGGCCCCCGGGGCTTTGGGTGGTTTTCATTTCACATTACATTTAATCAGTTTATTATAGAGTCGCCAGGCGCACCCACTCGCAGTTAAACCCGGAATAAGTCACGAAGGCCATGCCAGGCTCTTGATCCGATACGTAAAACTATGTTATTGTTCTTTCCATTTCATGTACTTTTGCACTTGTTTGTTTATTTGCTTCCAGTCATCATCTCCGCTATAGCGACTCAGTCAGACCCGGGATTCTGAAGAATCAGCCTGCTGTGACGTACGCCTTGATGAAGCCTCGCAGAGCCACGGGGGTGTAGGGGGCTGCCCCCCTGCGGGATCCTAACCGTGGAGTATTTTTAGGGTAAATTTGGTTGTTTTACGAGTTTGGTAGATGAATTTTGAGAACGATTATCAAACAATTAAGGAACTAAGTCTATACGTTAAAAGTGAGGAGTGTTCAAAGACATGAGCATTAGTAAACCGGAAATGAGGCCAGCACACGGGAGGGTGAGTACCCAACCGCCAAAGATGAAAGCCATTTGTCTCCAGTTGACAGCTTTCAAATCGTAATTCATGAGGGCGACACCGAGTAAAGCACCGGTCAAGCATTGGGTGGTACTGACGGGAAGACCGAGTCTGGAGGCCAAAAGGACAGTGATGGCGGCGCCGAGCTCGGTGGCGAAACCACGAGTGGGAGAGAGTTGAGTGACCTTGTTTCCGAGGGATCGGATGATGTGGAAGCCAAAGAACCAAAAGCCGGTACCGAGCAAAAGACCGGCAACAACCAAGATGAAGATTGGGGTGTCAGCTTCGGTGTTGACTCGGGACTCTTTCCAGGTGGAGTAGGTAGCCGCCCATGGACCCACGGCGTTTGAGACATCGTTCGAACCGTGAGCAATAGACATCATCATGGCACTGGCAACTTGGGCATAGGTCCAAAGATGTTCGACTCTGTTGTCATACTGCTTTGCTCTGGAATGAGCCTCAAGGACGTGTTCGCTGTTGTGGGAGACACAATCTCTGCTGACACCTTGGAGGAAAAAGTATTTCACAAACCCCCAGAGACGACGTGGATGGTAAATGGGCAGATGCTTAAGAGGTTTGATCCATCGGTCCTCTGGCTCAATAATCCCCGTTGGTCTTTGATGAGGTTCCAATGGAGCGAGCTTGCTTTCCAGGCCCTTTTCAACGTCACCGGGGCCAAGGGTGTCTGGGGTAGACATGACAGATTGTGGAAGTGCCTGCACTTGTTGTTTGGTGTCGTCTTTTTTGTATGCATTTTCATAGTAATCCTTAACGGCAGGGCCATCTGCGGAGCCCGGGAAATAGAGCCAGGGGTCCTCCTTGTTCAACAATGGACCTAGAGGGATGTGGTAAAACCTGAGTCGTGCATCGTTCTTGATCAGACGACGCTTGAAGTATGGCATGAAAAAGACATATGAGATGATCAGCGCACCAGCCAGGACACCAAAGACGATACCACAGGCTTTACCCGCACCGAACTCCTCCAAGGAAGGAGCAGTTGGAGCCTCAATGACGATAAACAAGGCCAGGATAGCGGCAGTGACCGAAAGATAAGCCGGGATGAGCCGCATGGCCCATTTAAGGGAATCTTTTCGTTCAAGGACGGTATACTTGAGGACCAAATAGATGATAGCAGAGAATCCAGCCGCAATGCAGGGCGCAATGCCCCAAGAAGCGGCAGTTTGAGAAACGCTACCATCCTCCCACGCCCAGGAAATGGAGGCCTGAGAGGCAAGGCCGACACCAACAAATGCGCCAACAATTGTCTGCGTAGTGGACACTGGGAACCCAAGCTTTGTAGCAACGAACAACCAAGTGGCACTACCAAACTCAGCGCACGCCATTGCAAGCATCAAAACGCCAGGTCTGCCTTCAAATCGGTCAATGTCAATGATTCCATTTTTAATGGTATCAGTGACTCTGCTGCCTAGAGCAACCGCGCCGACAAATTCCGTTATAATCGACAAGATACCAACTTGAGGCATGGTAAGAGTTCTGGCCGCTACAGAAGTGGCATACGAATTGGCAACATCATTGGCGCCGTTACCAAACGCGCTCGCACAGAAGGCGATGGTAATCAGCGCAAGAATCCAGTCGTATCTGTGCAACGCCATTGGTTGAGTACTAGTAGTAGTGTGAGTTGGGTTCTGAACAGTGTGGCCAACGGCCAGCACGGTGCATTTTTATATTCCTGGTACACGGTGGGTCATTTTTTTTCTCGGCACTATACAATCCTACGAGCACTATACCCTGGGCCATGTGTTTTTTGCCAAGGGACTGCCTTGGAAGCCAATCTTTGTCTTAATGCCTGACAGCCTAACCTGTCCCCACGTGGTGCGGCGGTCCGACGCCGGTGTTCTTGGCACGCGACCACAACGCGCCTTCTATCTTCCACTCTGGGAAAGCCGTTTAACTCTCTTTTCTCGCAGATGCTTTGTCATCATCAACATCCGTCGTCTTGTATCAATTGCCTTTTCTGTTGAACCTATGGATGCTATGGACACGTAAAAACTAAAATCATTGCCTCATTCCCAACAACAACACCACCAAGTTTTCTAACCAAGTACGTTGAAAAAATATTGTTTTACGAGATTCATGCAGATCAATCCCATGCAATCATCGTTAGAGCCGTTGAAAAAACGTGTGATTCCTGATAACCAATCAGGACTTCAAGAAGCACATACGATCGTCAAAATGATCCCCCATACGTTATCCGAGCACGTTTTAATTCTGCTCCTTCCTTCCGGCTCAAACACAATTACCACCCCTTGCCAGATATAGAAAATCACCAGTTCCGTGCATAGCATATACACACACACAATACCGCCTGAAACACCTATTCGGGATTAAGTTTGCAGGGGGCCAGCCCCCTGCACCCCCGTGGCACAGCGAGGCTTCTTCGAATACAACCCAACATTCGGCGAAGCCCTGGGGGTCTGGGGGCGTGCCCCCAGAAAAACAGACTCCAGGATTACAGGCTTTGCGAAGCTTTGAGGAATAGAAACCGTGCCCAACACTCGGCGAAACCGACCCTGGGGGTCTGGGGGCGTGCCCCCAGAAATACAGTTATTCGACTTTATTATTCCTTGTGTAGAAAAAGAAGCAAAAGTACAAGCGGTTTCTAACCGGGGGGGGGGGGGGTCTGGATGAGGCTAAGTTATTGTTGGAGGAGGATCAGGAGTTTTCTCATTGTGCTGAATGAGAGAGTCCAGGGCGGGGGCCAACGCAGCTTCAGGGTTGTTCCGGTCGCCTGGTTCGGTATAGTTTGGGGCACCAGGATGCAGCCGCCGATAGTGATTGAGCAGCGAGTCGGACCGGGTGAAGACGCGGCTGCAGATTTGACAGGAGTATGGTCTTTCTTTAGTGTGTCTCCGAGCATGGACGGTTCTGTGGCCCGCGCGTCTAAACCTGAGACCGCATACTTCGCATTCGTACGGCTTTTGGTCAGTATGGATTTTCTCGTGTTTTGTCATGTCCGGTTTACGGGCAAAGGCCCGGCCACACGTATTGCATGCATACGGTCGTTCGTTGGTGTGGACGACTTTATGACGCTTCAAATGGTCCCGATTGCCGAACTGCTGGTGGCACACTTCGCACTCGAAGGTGGGACCCACTCCCTGTCCATGCACTCGTTGATGGCGCCTCAAATTGCTGGTATCGCTGAAACACCTACCACATGTATCACATTTGTGCGGCTTCTCCTGAGTATGCGATACCATATGTCTCTTCAGATTGCTCGGATGCATAAACGCCCGGTAGCAGTGTTCACACACATACGGTCGCTTCGCATTGCCCTCATGCGTCTTTCGATGAGCCTCTAAACGACTCTTGAACTGAAATCGCAAAGCACATACCTCACATTCAAACGGCTTCGCCTCCATCAGACTCGCCTCAACCTCATACCGCCTCTTCAGCCTCTTGATCTCTGGCTCTATTAAATCCACCTCTGCCATCCTGTGCTATTTAATCATGTGGTCTGGGACGTTGCTTAAATACCCTCTCCAACTCCGTCGGCGCACCGGTTAACCTTGCCGTGCGGCTTTTACTGGGGGCATGCCCCCAGACCCCCAGGGTCGGCTTCGCCGAGGGTAGGGTTGAATTCTATGGGCCACCGTGGGAGAAACGCCCTGGTCTTGATGACGAAAAATGCAAAAGAATCGAAACGACTAATTGAGAAAAGAAAAGAAGTTCAATCGATCAATGGCAAGCAAACTACAGCAGAGAAGTGGAGTCTGGAAAGAAATACAGACAAATAGTGAAGAAGGCGAGGTGTACGATTTACGTCAAGAGGCTGAGAATGTCTGACGTAATGAAATCCTGGCCAAGGTATGATACAAGTAAACTAGTTCAATTTCGAACAGAACATGCTTGGTTGGGGGATGGTTTAAAGAACGAGGGATCCAGAGAGATGAAGGTTACACCTGCAATTGCGGATAACTCTATCCAACATATTATCCAGCAATTTCCCAAGAGGGCAGAAGAAAGAAAGAAACTAAAGAAAGTGTCCCCGAACCTTGAGTTGCCAATGTTATTAAACACCAAGAAAGGCCTCCAAGCAATGGCGGAGTTTATCATGACTGGACGAAAAAATGACACAGCGAAACTCGAAGTGCGCCAAATCAATCAATCTAGTAGCAGTCAGTTGGAAGCAACCCAGGATACGTCACAGGAGGCTGATTCTTCTGAATCCGGGTCTGACTGAGTCGCTAAAGCGGAGATGATGAGTGGAAGCAAAGAGACAAACAGATGAAAAAGCACCTGAAATGGAAAGAACAATAAGAAATAATTTTATGATTGGATCAAGAGTCTGGCATGGTCTTCGTGACTTATTCCGGGTTTAACTCCGAGTGGGTATGCCTGGCTATTCTATAACAAACTGATTAAGTGTCAATGGTTGAATTCTATGTTAAACGTAGTAGAGATGAATGGTTGAGGTATTGCGCGAACCACAACTAACGCTTTGGTTCCGCTCGCGGAAGATATGATGGCGAGTACCCTTCACGCGGAGGCTCCAGGCTTACCCTCAAAGGCTTTATCAATAACTTCGAGCAAACAGGGCCAAAAACCCCTCCGGGTTAGGATTTTTGCAGGGGACCAGCCCCCTGCACCCCCGTGGCTCTGCGAGGCTTCAACGAATAGAAAGAAAAACTTCTACCCATACCCTCGAGCGAAGCGAGCCCCGGGGGTCTGGGGGCGTGCCCCCAGAAACTAGTTCGTGGTTAGGATTGCAGGGGGCTGGCCCCCTGCACCCCCGTGGCTCTGCGAGGCTTCAACGAATAGAAAGAAAAACTTCTAC
>JAJMDO010000346.1:0-12212 GCA_030573635.1 Blastobotrys ciferrii
ATGCAGAAACTCAATTTCTGTCGTATAACATATTCATACCCGAAGTTCGGCGAAGCCGACCCAGGAGGGGGGTCTGGGGGCGTTCTCCTAGAAACTCTCTCCCCGAAGATTGAATGGGGGCACCAGTAGCTCGTGAACTAATTTTGCATTGGATCAGGTTTAAGGACTACTTAAGAGGAGGGTTTTGGGATGATGTTTGCAGCTGCCATTCTGTCGAAGGCGATTTTATATCCTTCGACGGTAGGGATGGATTCAGTGAATCCAGCGGAACGGGCCTTTTTGAGCGAGAATTCTCTATTGAAGTCGAAATCGACCAACATGTACTGAGTATGGCCCCATCCTTGGGCTTCCACTGTTCCTGATTTAAGGCCATGTTTCTTTGTCAAGGTATCCCATAGGTCTTTGTGTTGCTTGACAAAGGCTTCCAGGTCTGCTGATCTACCGGTCGGTTCTACGCCTTTGAGGCCAAAATGTGCGCAAATACCTGGCCATACTTGGGCCCAGGTGACAGTCCCTCCATCAGCGCAGTTGAATGCTGAGCCATTGGGACATTTGTCGCGGTTTAAGGAGACGTAAATCTCCATCTTTGCAAGAATGTCTTGGAAGGTATCGCAGTGCGTTGCATGATACCCATGGGTCCTTCCGGGGAAAGGGATTTCAGCACCGGCCCCGTGCAATTCGCGATACAGGGTCAGGTATATAGCCATTCCCTGGGCCATGTTCATGGCATTCTTTCCCGGAACAAATCCAACAATACCATCGGGTCTGACCTCGGAAAACGACCACTTCTTTCCCTTGGACATCTCGGTCAAAAGATCGTATTGAGTGTAATAGAAAATCTTACTTTTGTAAGGCTCTGGGATTCGCGGGGTATCTTCAGGGATTGGGGGTTTGATTTCTACTTTGTCAGGGAACTCAAACCCGTACCCCTTACCCCCTGTTTGAAGAATCACTGCCTCGAGTTTTGGTGCAACTTGTTCAACAGCCTCAATCGCCACACGAAGAAGGTCTGTGTTGACCTTTTTCAGCGACTCAAAGTCGCTTGTTTGAATATACGCACAAAAATACACGGTGTTGACTGTTTCCACAGACTCCACCTTTTCCTTCAATGCTTTAACAACGTTGTCCACCGAGCCAGTGAGGTCAATACCCGGCACGATATTGATTCGAGGGTCGTCAGGCAATTGTACCTCTTGCTTTGTCAATGGCCGATTGCAAATGCCAGTAATACGGTTGAATGTCGTAGGGGTGGGGTAGGTCAGGGCCTGGTTCAAAATGGACCAACCTGAAATACCCGATGCTCCGAAGACAAGTGCGTGTTTTCCCGACATAGATCCTTATAACCTTTTCCGATCAACTCGATTGTTGTTAATTAGAATTAATATATAGAGTAGTGCACATGTTATTTATGGTTTTATCCCTTCCTTCCTCCCCCTCTTTGATTAATAATAGGTCCCGCCGGAAGTTTCCTTTTTTGGAATTCTCCGGTCTGACGCGTTGCAAGAGTATTAGTAATTGAAATTTGGCCAATTTGCCAACCTACTGTTGTATTCGTCTTTTTGTTACGCAAAAAGGAAGTTAAAAGAGGGTTCTTGGGGGCAAGCCTCCAAAATCTCTCTTGGCCGGCTTCGCCGTGTTTTTGGTGTCGTATAATCTAGCCCCTTGCAAATCCTAACCCAGTAGCTGTGTTTTCTAGGGGCACGCCCCCAGACTCCCTGGGCTCGCTTCGCTCGAGGTTATGGATACTTTTTTCATTCTTTCTATTCGATGAGCCTCGCAGAGCCACGGGGGTGCGGGGGGCGTGCCCTACCCCAGTAGAGTATCATGGTAGCTTCGCGATTCCTGTGTCATTTCGGTCAGGTGCTGCTCAACGTTCTGTTTCTTGTCATTGTCGAATTCGGGCTTCTAGACAGTACAGTCGCCAAAGCCTTCATACAGGCGCCACCAAGTTGATAGGCATCTAATGGATCATCATAATTGCCCAGGTTCTCATAAGTCACGCCAGCTTCAGTATAGAGCATCTTTCCTTGTAGGTATGATGTATAGAACTGAGGCAGAACTAACGGTTTCCCTTCTTTCCTGGAATTAAAAACAGGGATAGCTAGTTAAATCTTCAGGGTGATTGCCTGCTAGCTGTAGGGATCTAGTTGGAATTAGCATAACCACTCAACCAGGGCTCTGGCCAGTTAACTCTATTTGTTTACTTTGTTTACAAAGAAATATGGTAATTCTATAGTGATATTCTTTTATTTTTCTAGATCGAGCTCGAGAAAGAGGCAACAGGCGTCGTTATGCTTCATAGAAGGCCAGGATGCTGTACACGTACCTCAAACTTCGGTAATTCGTAGCCTAAAATAATATATCCGTCAGCTAGGGCTCGAAAAATTTGGAGTTGTGTGCAAAAGCTAATTATAAGCATATGTGCTGGCGCAGCTACCAGCTATATAGCTATTGTCTAGCTATATATTGAGTTGCTAGCGCCAGACAGCTGTGCATGTCCCAATTAATTATAAATTGCAAATCAAAGTCAACACGCCACAAGCTTAAGCTAGTGCAGCTATATATACTACAGGTTGAAAGCTAATTAAATCACCGGCCGACAGTTCCCCTAATGCATGCATGTTCACACAATTTCCATCAGTAATCTAATTGATCCAAATTGAGCCCTACCGACCAGCATACGAATGCCGCGCAGACTTAAAGCCACATGATTCCTCTTCAACAGAATAAATCAGGACTCACTAGTGAAGGCCCACGGGGCAAATTTCCCTGTTCTTATTTCAAGAAGAAACAACCCGATCCAAAATTTTGAATTTACCCAACGTTTCAGGCATGATGAACTTAAAGAGAAATCCCTAAAACTGATACCGTAAGGGTCAAATATCTTTCTCTACATAGGAATAAGCTAAGTCGTTTGTGTAGAACTTCTAGGACGGTCTAATTAGCGGCATTGATATACTTAAGAGTTTGAGTTTTGAAAGCACCGCCACGTGGAGTGTGGCTGAGATCTGTACCCAAGTCCGATCCCCGACGTCCACGACCCGTGCATCGCGTTATCACTTCTCAGCCCCACAACATATAGCTCCTCATTAACCTATACATGCCAGGGTCTATTGAGCTGACCGACCTGCATGGCGACGATACAAATAGCCCCAGTGGCAACGGAAGCCACTGGATTGGCAAGCCACACGTCATAGGGTCTTCAGAGACTGTCAAAATGGCCCTTCTAACCGTGGCTGTAGCTGGTCTCCAGCTGACTTGGATAAGTATCTTAGTGGCAACCATGCACTTTGACACGTTACTAACTTGATTATACAGTGTGGAAATGTCCTATGTCAATGTGTATTTATTATCCCTGGGTATGTCCAAGTCCCATCTATCGGTAATCTGGGTGTTCGGCCCCCTCTCCGGTCTTATTATGCAGCCCGTGGTGGGCGTCCTATCAGATCATTCAACGAACAAGTATGGAAGACGGCGCCCTTATATCATGATTGGCTCGTTGCTTGTCTCCTTTGGCCTAATTGTAATGGCTTGGGCACGTGACGTTGTTGAAGTTTTTTCCTTCTCAGAATCTACCGTAAGTGCTACCTTGATCACCTCTTCCCGGCTCAGTTGATCTAGTGTTCTTCTTACATTTCAAAGAACAGGCTTCGAAAAATATCCCCTGCTTCGTCTGGTGGAGTTCAAAGCGCAGACATGGGTGACTCCTCGGCTTGGTCCAATGCAGTTCTTCTTTTTCAAGAAAAAGAAGCAAAAAGCATTGGGATTGGAATTGGGTATTTTCGGAATGTCTGACAGACCGCTTTGTTCTTTAGGTTGACGGTACTTTTCTAATGAACAGGAGACAAAAGCATGGTTTTGGGGTATCTAGTGTTGCTCTATGTTGTCAAACGGCGAGACAGCATAAACTGTGTCAACCCCCGCAGAGACACTGTTTTGGCTCTTTTTTTAAAGAATGAAACTGCACCAGAAGATGGGGCCTCCCTGTATTAAGGTTTTGGTTATTTTTGGAAACTGAACAAATCTAACACAGGAAGACTTGCCGAGCTGATGTCCTGGTTCTTCTTTGAAGAACAAAACCTATATCCTCATGAATGCCCGCAGGGCTACAGGTATGGGTTCTTTTTTAAATAGAGCAATCTGGACCAGCTGGTTGTTTCCAAGAAGGGGTTTGGTATAGCGTTGGAATACTAACCTTTAGGGTCATGCGTTAACGATCATTATTGCAGTGATTGGAGTATTGGTGACTGATTTTGCCATTAACGCTGTTCAGGCGTGTTGCAGGGCTATAATTGTTGATACATTACCACCAGAAAAGCAGGAAGCGGGGAATGCATGGGCAGGGAGGATGATTGCGATAGGGCACCTTTTGGGCTATTTTGCGGGGTACGTTGATCTCTTGTCTATATTTCATGGTAAGATTGGTGACACACAGTTGAAATCATTTTGCATAGTTTCAAGTTTGGCTCTACTCACTACAGCTTCAATAACGTCGTTGGCTGTCACGGAAAGGGTGCTCACTCTCTCCAACGACCCGTATAACGGCGTGATTCATGAAGTTGTCAAGGTGTTTTCGACGCTTGCATCCACAGTGACAACCCTACCACGGCGAATTAGCATGATATTTAAGATCCAGCTCTGTGCCTGGTACGGGTGGTTCTCCTTCCTGTTCTATTCGTCTACCTGGGTCAGCGAAGTGTACATCAAATACGATGCACCACAGGAGGAGAGCCAGTCAGAAGACAAGGTCGGTGATTTGGCGAGAGTGGGCTCAATGTCCTTGATGTTGTTCTCGCTTGTTTCGCTCATTTGTTCACTGATACTGCCGGAGTTGATAAAAAAGCCTTCTGACCGTCAATCGCATCGTCAGGGAAGACTAACCACCGTTAAGTTTGTGCTTCGGCGTTTCAAACGGGCCTGCAACATCATTTTGGCCCCTATAAACCTCTATCTAGGCACCTCGGTGACTCTGACAGACCTATGGTTCATGTCACATTTGGTATATGCTCTAGCAGCATTCTCCACGGGATTTGTTCGATCAGTCACTCAGGCAACAATTGTTGTTGGCATCTGTGGCTTTTCATGGGCAGTAACCACGTGGGCTCCGTTTGCACTTCTAGCTGAAGAAATCCTTCTATTAAACCAGGACAGCTATGAATTGCACGATATCGAAGAGAGCATTGAAATTGCCCAACCTCTGTCCTCCAGCCGACCAGAGTCAAGATTGACCGCTTCTGCATCATCCACTCCTGTCAGAGCATCCTTTGACGCCCCCACTGAAGCATCGGCAGACATTACAACTACTGGCGAACAGTCCGGTGTCTACCTTGGGATCCACAACGTAGCAATTACAATTCCGCAACTAATCTCCACCTTGGGCTCTTTCATTATCTTCTCCGCCTTCCAAAAACCAACAGACGCTAAAGAATCGTTAGCCTCTAAACCTGGCCAAGGCGACGGCGGCTCAGCGATCGCCTTAACCATGCAAGTCGGAAGTATCGCAGCGCTCCTAGCTGCATTCTTGACTTGGAAACTGAAAAATACTTCAAACTACACTCCAGTGTAATAATAAACATCTCACACAAACTTTGTATTCCGCCCCAAAAACCCCTGAAGTAAAAAGTCGAGGAACGTGTCTGATAGGCTTCTTCACCACCCTAGTACGGCTTCGCTAGCCAAGCCATACGTACGATACCACGTACATGACTCCGGGCACGCCGCAGGGTCAGCTTCGCCGTGGCTTGAAATAACACCAAACTGCACTTCCCTACAACATACATGCGGCTGCTAACTTTTGGGGTAGGAGTCGGCTCACCTACCAGCTGGTTTGGCTTTGTCGAGGTCTGGAATGTAAGCCGTACTAGGCTTTATAGACTCAGAACTCAGAACTTTGAACCGATTTATTATAATTATGAATTCCCGGCTAGGTGAAAGCTAGATGCAGGAGGTATGGAGGATATGTTAAGGAGTGAAAGGATTAAATGTATTATGCAGTGTACGTTGGAATATAAATAGAAGTTATTTGATGCCGAAGCCTTGACTTTCGTTGATAGCAACGTTCATTTTTTGTTCTAATTTTGCACGAGAGGAGTAAGAGTAGAGACAGAGTTGGTTGAAGCACGTATGGGAGGTAGGGAAGCGGTCAGTGTCCTCGCCGATTTTGGAGATGCGGAAGGACATGTTCGCGATCCCCGTGGCAGGGATTCGGTCCGAACCTGTCACGAACATGAGCAGTTTGCGTTGAGTGTCGGGAGGGAGAGACTTGAAGTATTTCCAGAACCAGCGGACGACCAGGTCGTTGGCCGAGTCGTAGCCTTTTGGACCCCAATTTTGGTATTTAGTCACCGATTGGAGAGCGTCCACGTCGACGGGTTCGGGACTGCCGCGGAGAAGGAGTTCGATTTCTTCTGGTCGGAAGAGAGTCAAAGCATTACCTCCAACAACATTGTAGAAGCCTTGCTTGAAGGGTTCGAACTGTCGTCGGACTGAAGTGTCTAGGAGATATGTCATCACGCGTCGAACATAGTCTTGTCTGTTGGCCTTGGTCACCGGGGTGTCTTCACCGTTCACTATTAGGGGTTCTTCAATAACGTTTCCTTGTTGATCTTTGATAGAGACACAAAAGTTGAGGCCGAAGACGTCTTCGAAGTCGTCTCCGTCGTAGTCGAGCAGCTGACGGAGACTGCGACCATACGAGGGCCGGAATACAGTGAAATCTTCTAACGTGTAGGGACATCCGAGGAGCTTTTTAAACATTACAGGTGGGAAGTGAATGTCCAGAATGGTTGAATTGTACAGGGCCAGCCCGATGGCCACGCCAGCCAGTTTGTAGTATTTCAGAGGGTGTTTTTCGCCTGTGGGCTCGAACCAGAAGTATTTGGAATCTTCCTCTTCGACAAAGATTCCTGACTCTGGGTTGAACAGTTCCCGGATGAGCAGCAGGAACCATTCCTTTCGCAAACCGCCAGCATCAACACCTGGCTCGTCCACGAATTGGATCCGCAGACTCTTTTTTAAATCATCCTCATTATGTTCAAACGCTTCAAATGAGTCCTGCAGAATGTTTTCGCGACGGACGCGGATGTATAAAAAGGGGCTGGCAGCGCACTTTCGGTCCAACGATCCAAAAAAGGCCTCTTGAGCCTTATACTCCATCTGTCGTCGGGCGTCATATTCTAGAATCTGCGTTTTGGACCCCATGGAGAGAACAAACGGATACTGGCAGAATGCCACTTTTTGCCGGTTAGCTGCCCCAGGATAGTCCCCAGAAAAGCCGTGGTGAAGCGTTATTGACGGTCCTCCACTACTTCCCCCATGAGATGCCGTGGACCTATGATGCGGTTGACTTTGTGAGAGGGTTGATAGAGTAGAGGTCGGCACACCCCATTTTTGCCACTCATCGAAATCAGACGCAACGTCCGTAAAGTCCACCATACTGTTGTAAAAAGACGAAATTGGAATCTTGTTTCTTCCCACTGTGTTTGCATTGAACAGAATCGCCAGCACTCGCACAAACCCAGCGATTTTCCAATCGTCTCCATACAATTCGCTGCGAATCTGATTCTGTGTAGATCCGCGACGCTTCTTGGTCTGCCTATAATGTCCTCCGCTGCCGCTGCTGCCATTATATTGAGATTGGAACAACATGCTCGTTCCACTTCCCCCACGCCAGGGGTTGGATGGCTGGGTTGCAGGTGCGGACATTGTACGCGAATGGCCCGATGAGCTCCTGCTTTTGCGTCTTGGATTATTGTTATTGTAATGGACTGTGAGCCGATGTGCAATGTACGCATTCAGCAGATCAACCTTTGGCTCAAACCGCTCCAGCGGGTACCTGGTAAACCAATTCAATAAATAATGTCTCGGCTTCTTAGGACAATGGGCCAAAACACCCACACCGCGCTCTAACAGCTCTAATAAATAGGGACTCAGCTGTGAGTGCTTGCCAGATTCGGGCTTTGCCGAAAACAACGAGTAATTATAAAGAAGTGGGTTTTCCAGAATGATTAGAAGGAAATAAATAGAATCAGGAGTTTCTAGAGAACAGCGCACTCGCTTCAAGAGTGCAATACAACTGGTGACAAACGTTTTCATCGGTCCATCAAGGTCCAAAGAAAGTAGCAATGAATAAAAAGCCTCAATACTCCCAAAGTCCAAATCCGGCTTGGAGTAGCTCAGTCGATCCAAACCAGACCTAAACGAGGTATTCAGCGACTCGACAGACCCCGCTGCAGCACTCAAAAGACTCTCCAGGTGCGGATATCCTTCCACCGATTCCATCTTATCCTGCTCAATTGCCTCCTCCACACCCGCCAACGTCAACGCAGTCACTGGACCAGGCGACATAACCTCCTTAAGATCGTGAAACGTCTCGCAAATAGAGCATTTGAAATACGCCACACCCTCAGGAACCTGGAGCTTCGTCCCACAGCAAATACACTTCCGAACAGTCAACTTGCTATTACAGTTACCACCACTGCCTTTGGAAACCGTTCCAAAGTTACTGTTAGCAGTGCTGCTACTGCTGCTGACCGCAGCAGCGTTCGCAGCCGACACTGAATGTACAATCTCGCCCACCGAGCTCATCGTCGACACACTGTGCTGGTGACGCCCAACCCAGGGACGCTCAGGAACACTGTGACCATTGGGCCTACCGGCCTCACTAGCCTGTTGCTTGCTGGACACATCCTTTTTACTAGCCTTGGACGACTTTCTCGTGAAAAACCCCCATGAAGGCATCGGTCCTAAGAGTTATCCAGCAAAAAGAGGCGCGGACCCAACTATCTATAACTAGTAGTGTATCAACAAAGCCACGCCACCTTCGGATTCCCGTAACCCCGGCAACCCGATTTCAATAATTAAAAGTTAAGTTACAGCAACGAAACGATCGCATACATCTTGTTATTTGCTATACATATATGCTTTTCTGGCCGGGGCACGCCTCAGACCAGCTAGTTCGGCTTTGCCGAGACAAATTTCCGTGAAAAGGACGGTCCATTTGCTTGTTGAACTACAGAACGAACTAACTATAGCCTCAACAGCTATATGTATATATTAATTCCCGTAGGCTGGTATGGCCACGAAACAATGAGTCGAAGAATAGTTTTTTTAGGGACACACCCCCAACCCTTTGGAGTAGGCTTCGCCGAGTATTGGGTAGATGATTTCTGCTTCAACCGAAGTAGAAGAGCAGTTGTCAGAAGCACAGTGCCGTAACTCTACTGGAAGCTGGAGCGAAATAGCGTTACAGAGCTCGAGATATAGATTTGAGCTAATTTAATTGAAACATATATATTGTTAAGCTAGGGAGGATTAAGGGTTGTGCTTTAAATTTTGCATATATGCTTCTCTTGCTGCATGAAAAATGAAATATAATAGTAGGTACATGAATAGCACAAGGAAATTACAGCACCATTGCTACACTTGAACTAGAATAGAATTTACATTACTGTAACCTAATAACCTAATTATGGGTGTTGCTATTTTTAATTTGCATGCATGGAGATAAGCTTACGGGTGAGCGATCTCGGTCAATGCATAGGGTTGCATAAAGTAACACATGGATCGACATGCATTGATACCCGGCCAGGTCGCACCAGCATATGTCTGACGAAACATATAGACACATAGGAACTAACGATAACGAGATCCGAGTCACACCTTGTAGACTAGGGGATTCATTACCTTTGTCGACGCCCCATCCACCAGGAGAGGCTTCGCTGGGTGTTTGAGCAAGATTTGGAAGAAGACGGCTACTATAACTAACTCGGCATCATTTTTTGCGTAGTAGGGAAGAAAGGGCGCTCCGAAGTTGAGACACGGAGAAAGCTTTGCGAAGTAAAACTAACTGTGTGCTTCTTCCTAGAAAAGAAAGAGTAATAAATCCAATTGGAAGATCCTAACCCAGAACTAGCCAGAAACTCCCAGGCCTCAATTCGCTCGAAGCTACGGTTAGCGGTGGGGGATATGTCACGGTGCTCCTTGGTTGGCTTAGCCGAAATTGAGTAAAAAGAAACCTTCTGCGAAGCAGAACTACGCTTTTTGCTTCTTTTACTGGAAAAAGAAGGACTAGCACTCAACAAGTTATATGTTCGACAAAGCAAAAGAACTATGTTTTTGCTTTCTTTTCTGAAAAACAAAAAATACTACTGAGTTGCGGGCAGAACTAAACAAACAAATAGCATTAAATAAGCCAAGAAATACATTAAGCGGATCCGTTTTTGGGGGTAGCTTCGGGGCCATCAGCGGAGCGTCTTGCGCTTATGCTGCGCTCGTAGCCTTCGAAGTTGAAGTCTGCGAGGGTCATTCGATAGGTCTTCTGGATCGGAGGGAAGATTGGACCGGGCTGTTCCACGAGCTCCCCATTTTCCAGCGCCAGCTTAGTTCGGCAGTTGGCGTAGGCAGGAGTGAGCTCTTGGGAGGGATTCAGACCAATGTTGACGGTCTTTAGCTTGGAGTTAGTAGTGGTGAGGTCCTTGACAAGGGCTTCGATCGCCTCTCGCGTGGGGGTCTCAGGAGTGATTTTCATGTTCTCAGTGTTGGAATCAGCGTACATAGAAAGCTCCAGGGACTCCAGGTACTTGAGCTTCTTGACGTTGTCCAGCGCAGGGTTGGAAAAGTCTTTTGGCTCAACCTTGTCGGTGAGGATGTCGAGTTGGAGCTTCTGCAGGCTCTGTGCAGGCTCCGAGGACAGCATCTTGAGCGTGTCCCAGTCAGAGGTTTGGAGAGAAAACGACTTGAGGGTGGTGAGAAGGAAGGTGACTCGCTTAGTCTCCTCCTTGAGGTAGACAGACAGATGGCGGAGCTGGGGAAAGTTGAAGAGCTGGATGGGCTCAATGTCGTCACACTTGGTGACAGTGAGCGACTCGATGGGGCAATTACCATACTTCTTCTTGGGTTCATAGTTCTCATAGGAGCAGTTGCGGAGTTCCAAGCTCTTGACGCCCGAGTGCAGCCACTTGTTCTCGAGGCCGGTGGGGGCGTTTTTGAAGTCCACAACGGTGTCGATGAAGATGAGGTTCTCGAGCGTGGAGCAGTTGGACACCAGCACCCCCACATCCTCGATGTTCAGATGGCGTACGTTCTTGAACGTGATGTTCTTCATCGTCCCAACATTGGAGAGCTTTAAAAGACGGGCCATCTTGGCTCCAGTAGCAAAGCCGTCAAAGTTGAGCGACTTGAACTGTGGACCAAGGCCAAAGGACGGCTTCACGCCGCGCGTCTTGGAGTCATGGAAACTCAGCTCAATGTTGAGGTCCGCCCACCGGTCGCCCGCCAAGTCGATTTCCTTCTGGATCTCGGACAACTGGCGGATGTTCGAAATGGGTATCGTCCACTCCACGTACAGCTCCTTCAGGTTCGCTTCGTCACGACGAAGAACGCTGATGACCTTGTACAGAAAGTTGGACCGAGGCATCTCCATGAACAACGGGCCCTCCAGCGGCTCCCACATCTGGCACTCCACACGCCACACCCGGGAGAGCCAGAAGGCGACGATGTTTTGGATCACCTTCTTCGTGCTGAAGCAGTCAAAGTCAAGCTTCTTGCGCACGGCAACAACAGCCCCCCACTCAATGTGCATCTGCATGATCTGGGACGGGTTGTCTATCTTAAACACAAGCTTCGTGTTGAACAGCTCGCTCTTGTCCACCCGGCTCTGCAGCCACGGACACACCAACCGCATGTTCAACGCGTCCTCGAAGCTGCAGTACTCCAGCACGAAGCGAAACAGCTCCGCAGGCAAGTCCAGTATCATCCTCTGCGACGTCATGTTCTCGCGTTGTTTCCTCTCCTCTCGATTCCTGAATTCGTTTTGTTCACGGCGTCTACCCGCCCCCCCCGACTCCCACGCGTACAAATTAATCGACGCACGTGCGGCTCAAAAAAAAACTCCTCTCCGCCTTACATGCATGCCCACGCAAAACCCCAATAACAGCCCACAACAACCTCATCCCTTACACCAAAAGATAGACGCTCTGTTGGGTTCGGCCTGTTTCGGGAGCATAACCCCAGAACCTCAGGACTGCCTTCGTCCGAGCTCATGGGTGGCTAGTGTTCTATCTTCTGTTCGTTGAAGCATGCAGAGGCCCGGCGGGGGTGCAGGGGGCTGGTCCCCCGCCCTCTGATCCTAACCCAGAACAAAGACCCTCAGACCCCCCCCCGGCTACCTCATACGGAACTGTGGGTACAGCAGGGTTTTTTTCTTCCTTTTT
>JAJMDO010000347.1:0-12082 GCA_030573635.1 Blastobotrys ciferrii
GCCCCCGGCCGCCCCGGGCAACCCGATGATCCCGGTCGACGGCGTGCTCGCCCTCCACAAGAACGCCCAGGGCAAGTACCAATGCCAGATGTGCGAGAAGAGCTACACGCACGGAAAGCACCTCAAGCGCCACATGCTCAGACACACCGGCCAGAAGCCGTACGGCTGCGAATGGTGTCTCTCCCGCTTCTCGCGGCCGGACATCCGCAAGCGCCATGTGCTCAATTGCAAGGTCAAGAAGGAGAAGCAGCGTCTGCAGTCCCAGGCAGACGCACACCATCCAATGGGCCTGATGATGCCCTTGAAGCTGGAAAATGCATAAGCAGCTGAGGGGAAACGAAAAGAAAAAGAAACCATACACCACGGGCCAAAAAAGAAAGTCGGCCCTCCGATGGACCTTTCACAAAAAAAAAATGCCCTTATTCCTTCAGCCGTTCCTCCCCCCAACCCAAACCCACGTCCATACATGCATGCATCTCATCCTCCCATATATAATCTCTGTACTATAATTTAATTTAACGAATCTGTTTTTTGCCGGCACACTCTCCCTCTATCTAATCCTAACGCGACTTGTGGTTTTCTGGGGGCACGCCCCCAGACCCCCAGGGCTCGCTTCGCGAGGTTTTGGGTAGTGGTTTCATGTTCGTTGAAGCCTCGCAGAGCCACGGGGGTGCAGGGGGCTGGCCCCCTGCAAAACTGACTACTACAGTTGTTTTTCTGGGGGCACGCCCCCAGACCCCCTGGGCTCGCTTCGCGAGGTTTTGGGTAGTGGTTTCATGTTCGTTGAAGCCTCGCAGAGCCACGGGGGTGCAGGGGGCTGGCCCCTGCAAAACTGACTACTACAGTTGTTTTTCTGGGGGCACGCCCCCAGACCCCCTGGGCTCGCTTCGCGAGGTTTTAGGTAGTGGTTTCATGTTCGTTGAAGCCTCGCAGAGCCACGGGGGTGCAGGGGGCTGGCCCCCTGCAAAACTGACTACTACAGTTGTTTTTCTGGGGGCAGGCCCCCAGACCCCCTGGGCTCGCTTCGCGAGGTTATGGGTAGCGTTCGTTTCTTTCTATTCGTTGAAGCCTCGCAGAGCCACGGGGGTGCAGGGGGCTGGCCCCCTGCAAAACCCTAACCCAAGTGTTTTTCTGGGGGCATGCCCCCAGACCCCCCGGGGTCGCTTCGCTCGAGGCTATGGGTAGTGTTTAGTTGGGTCTATTCGATGAAGCCTCGCAGAGCCACGGGGGTGCAGGGGGCTGGCCCCCTGCAAAGCTGAGCCAGAGGAGGACAGAGGAGGGCAGAGGAGGTGAGACAGTTGAGGAGGCTAAAGGGAGAGGAGGCTGAATCTGCGGCCGTTATGGTTGTGGGTCTGGGTGTTTTAGGTGATTGTGGGAGGACAATTGATGTCTTGGGTTCATATGGGATGCGTTGATCTGCAGGCAGCAGCGGTGTGTGTGTCAAAAAAGTAATTTCAGGTCGGAGAGGGGAATTGTCTGTACAGATGAAACCCTGTGCAGGACCACACAATCAATTTGGCAGATGGTTGCGGCGTGCATGGAGGACGGCGGAATATATACGCAAGCAGTAGCTAGGTCTGTTCTGCCGCTTGTGTAGGGTAGACCATTGATCCGCTGGCGGGAAGCCACACCCGACAGTCTCTGGGGCGGAGGTCGGGGGGGGGGGGTTTCCCAGAAATCAGCCAAACCAGCATTGCTGCGTATGTTTGTGAATAGGAAAAGAACCCTGGAGACGTATAAACGGTGCTTGTGTGTGCCTGGGCCTGGGCAGAGGGGGGGAGGAGGGGGTCGGGGTTATGCAGATGGACCCACCGAGTAGCGATGAGGAGGTCATCACTTTAATTCCTGGCTGCTGCATGCATGTGGGGCGGCCTCCCGGTCGGAGATAAGCCCTGGACGGTGCGGCGCGATTGTGTTCGCGCGCGCCCGATGCGCGCCGATGACGGGTTTCCCAATGGGGGACCCTGCAATCTGTGAGACGTCATAAAAAGCAAGCTGAGACACCGTTGCTGCTTAGGGCCCGGGGTCTGTCGATCCAGGCCCCGGCTCTGGCATTACCCGCACGACGCTAACAAGAGGCCTGGCAGGGGGCCAGCCCCCTGCACCCCCGTGGCTCTGCGAGGCTCCGTCGAATAGGAAGGATAGGCTACTGTCCGTAGGCTCGTGGAGGGGGGCGGGGGGGTGGGGGTGTACCCCAGAGACGTTGACTCATAGGATATACGGCACCAAAAAAGTGGGCGGGGGCGCCCATGATTTTGGTGCAGGTGTATAAGCGAAGCGGGGGTTGTGACACATGCGGGCGCGTTCGCTCCTGCCTGCTCAATTAATATCCACTAACGCAATGCTGGGCACGGCTCGGTGAGGGGCTTGCATACTCATCAATCCAATCGTTAAGGGGATTGCTCACTCAACCCAGGTGTGGTTTTCTGGGGGCACGCCCCCAGACCCCCTGGGCTCGCTTCGCGAGACTATGGGTAGTGTTCTTTTGCTGGTTATGGGTATATATTCGATGAAGCCTCGCAGAGCCACGGGGGTGCAGGGGGCTGGCCCCCTGCAAAACCCTAACCCAAATAGTTTTCTGGGGGCACGCCCCCAGACCCCCTGGGCTCGCTTCGCGAGGCTATGGGTAGTGTTCTATTCTTTCTATTCGTTGATGCCTCGCAGAGCCACGGGAAAATCCTCATCCAGTAGTAGTATGCCCCCTGAGTTCGCTTCGCTCGAAATTATGGGTAGTGTAACCCAAGAGGGCAGAAGAAAGAAAGAAACTAAAGAAGTAATCTCCGAATCTTGAGTTGCCGATTTTATTGAACACCAAGGGAGGCCTCCAAGCACTTTATCACGACTGGAGGAAAACATGGCACTGCGAAACTCGAAGTGCGCTAAATCAATCAATCTAGTAGCAGGCAGTTGGAAGCAACCCAGGCTACATCACAGCAGGCTGATTTTTTGTGAATCCGGGTCTGACCGAGTCGCTAAAGCGGGGATGATGAGTGGAAGCAAAGAGACAAACAAGTGCGAAAGCACATGAAATGGAAAGAACAATAATAAATGGTTTTATGGATTGGATCAATAGTCTGGCATGGTCTTCGTGACTTATTCTGGATTTATCTCCGAGTGGGTGCGTCTGGCGAGTCTATAATAAACTGATTGAATGTCGAAAATGGGTAGTGTAAACTTCTTTCTATTCGTTGAAGCCTCGCAGAGCCACGGGGGTGCAGGAGGCTGGCCCCCTGCAAAATCTAAGCCACAAGCAGTTCTCTGGGGGCACGCCCCCAGACCCCCTGGGCTCGCTTCGCGAGGTTATGGGTAGTGTTTGTTTCTTACTATTCGTTGAAGCCTCGCAGAGCCACGGGGGTGCAGGGGGCTGGCCCCCTGCCAATCCTCACCCAGTAGTAGTAGGCCGCAGAGCTCGCTTCGCTCGGGGTTATGGTAATGTTCTATTCTTGCTGTTCGTTGAAGCCTGGTAGAGCCATAGGGAGGTGCAGGGGGCTGGTCCGCTGAGAACCTAGCTCAGGAGCGGTTTTCTGCTTTCGGCTATAGACGTCGTTCACATTGAGAATCTGGAAAGGACAGCTTGCTGAGGGCTGTTTAGTTTGTGATGAGAAGAGGATATTGGCTGTACTTGGGAAAGCATCTGCCATTAAGGTTCTAGGGGTCTTAGTTGGTCGAACTGCTAGATTTAGGAGTTCCTTCTATTGCTCCAGAAGGGAGGAGGATGTAGTTTTATGCCAGTCTTCACGGTGAGATCTTATGGAGGTTCGGAGTTCCTGCGATTTTGCCATAGAAGTTCTAGAACTCTAGAATGAACTAGAGTTGTTAAGCACTCGTTGTTTATACTATTTGTGGTTATTATGCATATTTTCAGCTGCAGCAATAGCATCGTTGCCTGCCTGTTCTTCTGGCGGGTGGCAAAGCCCTCCACTAAATATTCTGATGTAGCGGCTCGGCCCATTGGCTAATTAATATTCGTTTCGAGTTCTGTAAGTCTGACGGCCAATATCCTATCTGATCGCATGAGTAGGGAGCTGCATATATATATGCATACCGTGTGCTCATGGTCGATCATGAGTCGGCCAGCTAGCGAGTACAAGAATTTGCAGGGGGCCAGCCCCTGCACCCCCGTAGCTCTGCGAGGCTCCAACAAATAGAAAGAACCAAACACTACCCAAAACCTCGAGCGAAGCGAGCCCAGGGGGTCTGGGGGCGTGCCCCCAGAAAACCACGCCTGGGTTAGGTTGGCAGGGGGCCAGCCCCCTGCACCCCCGTAGCTCTGCGAGGCTCCAACAAATAGAAAGAACCAAACACTACCCAAAACCTCGAGCGAAGCGAGCCCAGGGGGTCTGGGGGCGTGCCCCCAGAAAACCATGTTTCTGTTAAGATTTACAGGGTTCGACGCTTCCACAATTACAGTTAAGAGCAATTTACCAGACTCATCAAGCTGGCGG
This sequence comes from Blastobotrys ciferrii, assembly GCA_030573635.1. NCBI lineage: Eukaryota > Fungi > Ascomycota > Dipodascomycetes > Dipodascales > Trichomonascaceae > Blastobotrys > Blastobotrys ciferrii. The sequence goes on from JAJMDO010000347.1 coordinate 4,446, forward strand.
ATGCAATGGTTGAACGGATGGTTCTGACCGGAGCCATCTAAGCGTTTTAGCATTCTACTTTGGTTGCAGCATTAGGAAGCTATTTTCTACTCCCAATTAGACATGCAGTTAGCTCGAGTGAGTATTTTGAGGTCGACTTGCCAAGAGGGATAGCTGATTGATTAGATCTACTTGCCAGGGACGTATGTTTTAAAGATAGAAAAAAATGCTCAAGTGAGAAAATATTCGGAACCCTCCGAGAGCCGTGTGTTTCAGACATGTCTTCACCCCACAAACACCGACGATGGCACATCCAAACACGATAAGCACTTCAATCGGCATAGGAAACACCTCAAACCAACAATCCAATCAAGTATTACTTTTCTTCATGGCCTTAGGATTGTCTTCAACGCCCCTGCCCATGCATGAGAAATCAAGCCATGCACAATACAATCTTCATTGTATCTATTGTACTCTTCCTTTCCCACAAAAAGAGGCCACAATCATGGTTTTGCTTCGCACAAGGCCATGGCCACGTTAAAAAACCTCGAGCGAAGCGAGCCCAGGGGGTCTGGGGCCAGAAAACCACACCTGGGTTAGGTTTGCAGGGGGCCAGCCCCCTGCACCCCCCTGGCTCTGCGAGGCTTCAACGAATAGACACGACTGAACACGTCAAATGTCAAAAATGACGACTGAAAACCACCCATAGCCTCGAGCGAAGCGAGCCCAGGGGGTCTGGGGGCGTGCCCCCAGGAAACCACTTGGGTTAGGGTTTTGCAGGGGGCCAGCCCCCTGCACCCCCGTGGCTCTGCGAGGCTTCCAACGAATAGAAAGATAGAACATTGCCCATAGCCTCGAGCGAAGCGAGCCCTGGGGGTCTGGGGGCATGCCCCCAGAACAGTTGTGTTTGACTAAATGAAATTGATAAAGCAGTGCAATTGGCTAGGTGTAACGTTGTAGCAGGGTCTGTGAGGGGGGGCGCACGTGGGATGAGATCAGCGAGAGCGGGAAAGCCGAAATGTTCGAGAAGGGGATGCAGGGCGCCGATCGGTGTTAGCCTTGCCGGGGTTTCACATGCGTGCCTTGAGCGAAGATCCCTGCATGAGATGAAAATTTCTTATTCGTGGTCGTGAGAAGGTTTAGCCGATGATGAAGCACAAGAGCCAGCTAGCGCCTGCGTGGTAGCGGAGTCCGGCACGTGCCGGCGATGATGTTGGGCTTATTTGCTTTTGCAGTGTCTCACTGATGTTGGGGTGCTCCCATCTTGCATGCACCAAGGCGGGCGAGTCATTCAGATCTGATATAATCACAGTAACTCTATACGGTATGCTAGCCGAATCTACATGCACCTCCGGTTCCTCTTTTCAAGCAATAAACATACATGCCGCTTAATTGAATATCCTCCACCGTTATATGCGGCATGCAGAAACACTGTCTTTCATTTGTAGTTGAGGTGGCATAACCCCCCTGGTTCGGGCTCGCCGAGGTCTGGGCATAGAACTGACTGATGCGTTTTACCCATGTGAATGCTCAAAATTGAATTATCTGTAGGCTGTTTATGAGCTTTTCAAAGTTCGTGAAGGGGTTTTACACTTTATAACGAACAACCTTCTGTCCATATTAATATTCTGGGGGCACGCCCCCAGACCCCCAGGGCTCGCTTCGCTCGAGGATACGTGTATGCATGGACTCCCGCGAAGCGAAACAATGCTTGAATTAATTACTGATGTTTTGATATATAGTCCTCTCTCGATATTAATTCGTCACTCTAATATAATATATAGATTTAAAATAGAATAGTTCTTTCTGGACACACGTAATATATAAGAAAAACCCGGGCTTTTTTTTGTTAAGAAAGATATTTACGTTGGAGAACCATGTATTGACTCCAGAAGAGCTCAGCAGCGTTGGGGATGTGGAGACTGAACCCAGATGATTGTTCCTAGATCCAGGTCCACCATGGGTCCACATTTGATTTAATGGACCAGCGTTCGTATTGATAAAGATTATCTGATCTTTCTTTCTTATCTAGCTAAAATTTATGGAGGCGGGATGAACTAAAATAACCTAATGTACTTTCCTGTAGTGACATCGGAAGAATAAGGCGACATTTGGTTTTATTGTTTTTTCAGGAGTATTTTATGAATCAGGATATTTGGTGTTTATCGTCTTTCTTCTTGAAACACAAACGTGCTTGCCTTTAGGCGACGACGAACAAACCTGTTACTCTTTGGGGGGCAACGGTTGTCCGTCACAAACATCGATGCCCCTGTAATCGGCCCCACTTAATTGTGGGCACCACCTATAACAGATTGATCCTCGATCACAAGTCTCAACTACTGTATCGGAGACAGCCGAAGAAGCCAAGGGAGATCAACATGATTTAGCGGGGCACATTAGTTTGCGGAAGGCTTAATATCCAACTGGCTTCTACAACTCTAGTTGTCCCTCGCTTGGGGTTCTGCAGGGATGTTCTTTTACAAAAAGAACCAAAAACAGAGCCCCTACAAGATTCAACGCTCGAAATGTGTTGTCATAACGTCTCTAAAGCTTTAAATGTTATTTAAACTTGGTTGTTGTTCAAAAGACTATGGTTCAGCAATCGAAGCCCCGGAGTATCAGCTAGGTTCCTTGAAAGCAAAGAGCAGCATCAAATTTACAAGTGGAATTCCTGCAGACCCCTGTTTTTTTGTTCCTTTTTTAAACAGAGTAATTGCTCTGCACCACATGCATGAAGCCATTCTTTTGAAAAAGAAGTGCGACGCATGCCATCCACCCTTCTGCAGATGCGTCACCGATCCTATGGCTTTTTGTGAGATGGAACAAAGCCATTCGATCAATTGGTTGTTTTTTTGGCACGCCCTTTTGGCTCGTTGAACGTGATTTAATTATGCCTCTGTCAGCTAGGTATATTCGATCTACAGTGTTCGCCCTTTTCAGAAAGTTTCTGGTTACCCTGAGGAGTCACAGCTTGGGTCTTGGACAAGAAACGAAACAAATCATCGAGTTGAAGACCCGCAGGGCACCTGGTTCTTTTGGTGAAAAAGAACAATACACGAGGACAACCGGTTGAAGCCAGCAAGGCATTGGTTTTGCTACTACCTTTTGCTTTCAGCAGATGAGAGGAACGATTCTGCAATGAAATAGCTTGGTCATGGTAGTGGTAATATATGATCATGATAGTAAGTATCTGATCGAGTACGAAACTATAGCTAATTAAGTATACGTAACTTGTAATATTTACTCGATCCGCGCGCTGGTATCCGTGCATTTTCGAATACCAGCCGTATGCATAGAATTAATCGAGGAACACATGCAATTTTTTTTTTAAAGAACCAGAACCCTACCAGGGATAAACATTTCTCACTATTAAACTTGCACGGTTTATATTTACAATAGTCCGAGAGTAGCACATGGGCAAGTGATCATATAGGTACCAAACTATTTCTAACTTGCTCGACCAGTTGTTATACGTGCACCATTATCCACTGAACAATTCAGTTTTTGGCAAGCCCCAATCCCCTGGACTCGCTCCGTCGAGGTTTGGTATGAAACTATCAGAATAAACAACGCCTTTTTACTAATTTTCCCGGGAAAAAAGGACAAAATTAACCTGGTAGAGCTTTACGCTCAGGTTGTGTAACGGCATTTCGTGATATAGCATTCTCTATTCAGAAACAGAATAGACCCCAAACCTCGGCGAAGCCGACCCAGGGGGTCTGGGGGCATCGACTCAACAACGAAGTGATACTGTGCAAGAATGGGCGTCCACTCTCACTTCTATGAAGAACGTATTCAAGCTAGTCATAACACGGTTTTCCCACTTGAATAAAATTAATGAACTTGTGCCAAAAATAAATTGTGATCTAACAGTCTGTTCAACTCACAAACACAAACCTGACATCTGCTGCACAATTGGTTCTTGTCATGCAAATTCCCACAGAGAAAGAACAAACCAGCCTACTATTTCTAAAATATCATACCACACCTTCTTTTCCACAAAAGGAAAATATGATCGATCTAGTCAGAGTGCCTCGAAAGCTACTACTACACTATTTTCAACTTATTACCGTATTGTTTTATTCTTTAGGAAGAAGAAGCAAAGCTTTGGGCAAGGACCCACTATTCTAAGATTTTTATCTCACTACTTTTGGTATGCTTTTCTTTCCAGAAAAGACAAAGCATTGGGTTGGAAATTTTTGGCTTCTTTGACCCAAACCTTCCGCGGAGCGGGACCACGGGGGTTTAATGACGTGCCTCTAAAAAGCCACTACTCTACGACCTTAAGCTCACTATTATTGGGATTGTTTACTTGTTTTGCGAAAAAGAAGCAAAAGCATTGAGTTGAGTTGAAAATTTTGGCTCCTTTTACCCAAACCTTCTGCGAAGCGAAACAACGGGGGTTTGGGGACTAGCCCCAAAAAGCCACTATTCTACGACTTCATTGACATTGACATTTAATCAGTTTATTATAGAGTCGCCAGGCGCACCCACTCGAAGTTAAACTCGGAATAAGTCACGAAGACCATGCCAGACTCTTGGTCCAATACGTAAAATTATTTCTTATTGTTCTTTCCATTTCATATTTTTTTGTACATTTCCAAGCTGAAGACCCTTTTGAGTCTGAAGCTAGAAAGATTTCGATAGAACTGTTAAATGTTCCATAGACATTACTGATGGCTACGGGTATGCGTACATGCAATTGTTTATAGCTAGGTGCTTAACAGCACTGTGTACTCGTTACTGTAGCACCAGCAAAACCGTGGTCCCCGGAGGATCCTCATAGACCGGTCTGTACCGGCCATCGCGGATTCAAAGCAAAATATCCCGAAAAAACCCTTTCTGCTTTCAAAAGGGCAATTGATGCTGGCGCTACTATAATTGAAACTGGTAAGTGATCGTCATTGAGGAAATGCTCTACCCAACTTCACACTCCACGGATAAAGTTAAGATAAAATCAACTTAGTTGGCAAATCAAAGTCGAGAAACTCATACAACCCATTCAGTTTCTTGGGTAGGTCGGCTTTGCCGAGGCGTGGAAATGAGTCTTACATGTAGCCTCGAGAGCCATGGGGGTGCAGGGGGCTGGCCCCCTGCAAACCTAGCCCAGGTGTGGTTTTCTGGAGGCACGCCCCCAGACCCCCTGGGCTCGCTTCGCTCGAGGTTATGGGTAGTGTTCTGTCCTTTCTATTCGTTGAAGCCTCGCAGAGCCACGCGGATGCAAATCTAACCCACAAATGGTTTTCTGGGGGCAGCTGAACCACTCGCCGAGTTAGGTTCAAAATGCTCTTCTAAGTACGAGCCATTTGACAGTTAAAGGATTTCGTGTTGATTAGAGAGCTTACTGAGTATCAGTAGGCTTGGTATGATGTGTTGAGCAATTCGTTCGTTTGTGTGATATTGTGCGCGCCTCACACAGCTATGATCCATTCTTAAAGAGCAAATTGACAGTTGGTCTTGCAGTTTCAAAAACAAGAAGACCCTCAAATTAGTCAGGGTTTTGAGCCTCAATGGAAGAAGGGATGAAGCTGACATATAGATATTCAAGTTTCTGGGGATGGCGTAGCGGCTGTTTCGCACGACCCCAGCTCATTGCGATGTTTTGGCATCCATCATGCTATTACTTCTACACCGAATTATGGGGTATTACACAAACTGGAGACAGCGGCTAAGTTTAAGAAACGCATGCCGGCGTTTAAAAGATTGGCGGAATTGCTTGCTAGTTCGTCGGATTATTCGAATGTTCAGCTCATGTTGGACGCCAACAAAACAAACGAACCATGGGTTACTTCTAAGGCTATTGAGGTTCTAAAGGAGGTTAATCCCGACATGACGGGCTTCTGGGCCAAACGAATGGCTCTAGGAATTCGGCGTGAGGATGTTTTGGCTGCTACAGAGAAGAATGCTCCTAAACTTCCTATTGTATTCATTCCTGTTTCTTTGTGTCTTGCTCGTAAGTTCATAGGACACTAGCCATAGTCTCGCGAAGCGAGCCCGGGGGGTCTGGGGGCGTGCCCCCAGGAAAACACTTGGGTTAGGGTTTGCAGGGGGCCAGCCCCCTGCACCCCCGTGGCTCTGCGAGGCCTCATCGAACACTACCCATAACCTCGCGAAGCGAGCCCCGGGGGTCTGGGGGCGTGCCCCAGGAAAACACCTGGGTTAGGGTTTTGCAGGGGGCCAGCCCCCTGCACCCCCGTGGCTCTGCGAGGCTTCAACGAATACAACCCAACCTCGGCGAAGCCGACCCGGGGGTCTGGAGGCGTCCCCCCAGAAAACGCACTACTTGGTTTATTTCTCTTGCAACGATTTTGAGTCTATTGATTACTTGTCTTCTTTTGCGGAGTCATCAGGCGAGCCGAGGTCGGCCGCTGGGGTTGGAGAGTTTGAGGCGGTGTCTGGATGGTTTTTGTTGCGACTCATCCAGCCCTTGACGTTTCCGAAGAAGGAGCCGCCGGAGTAGTTTGCCGCGAAGTCGGTGACGGGGCTCTTGGACTTGCGCTTCTGTAAAGCGGTCGAGAGGGTGCCCATGAGCTCGTGGTACACGTCCTTCGAGACGCTCTCGAAGTTGGACCGGAAGCCCGACACGTGGCGCTTGAGGTCCAGCTCGTTCTTCTTGAGCCAGCTCACGTTGAGGTCCTTGCGGGACGCGCCGCGCGCGAAGTTACGCATGAGGTACTTGTCGTAGTCGCGGATGATTTTGGTGATGATGTCGGACGTGGACACGCCCTCGGTGCGCTGGGTGGTGAGGAACATGCCCTTCTCCTTGAGGGGTCTGTAGATGTCGTCGTCGCCGGCGGAGGCGTAGGGGAGGTCGTCGTGGGCGACGTAGTCGATTTTGTGCCGTTTGAGGAACTCCTCCGTGAGGCTCCACGGCGCGTCCTCGATCACCTCGTCGACCCAGCGACAGTGGCGCAGGGTCTCGGCCCTTTGCTTGTCGCTCAACACGGTGAGGCCCTTGTGTTTGTGCGTCTCGCGGTCCGAGGGGATGCCGCAAATGAGCGTCGCGTTCGGCAAAGCCGTCTTCGCCTGCTCCAGCTGCTTCATGTGGCCCAGATGGAACAGGTCGAAGACCCCGTCCGCATAAACCCTCACCGGTCGGTCCTCCGGCGGTGGGTTGAACTTGTATCCCCGAGGCCTGAACCGACGATACTGCGGCTCCAGCAGCTCGTCCAGCTCCTGCTCCCGCTTCTGCTCGGCCTCCAACCGCTCCTCCTCCTCCTTCGTCAGCTGTCTTTGTTTGCGTCGTTTCTTTGTCCTTTCCTCCTCTGAGGATGACTGCTCACTACTGCTTTCTTCCTCCTCCTCGCTGCTGTGCTGCTCCTCGCTCTCCTCGTCCTCCTCCTCGTCGTCGCTGTGACGCTTCTTGCGCTTGCTACCTCTTACGAGAGAGAAAAGTGACGCCCGTCGTCCGCTGCTCTGTGGCTGTTGACGCTCCTCCGAGTCCCGTCCAGTCACCATCGAGAACAGCGACGAAATCGAGCTCGTCTTCTTCAGCCCGCCCTTCTGCGGTGTAGACGCCCCTGAACTTGACATCGATATATATATATACCAAGTTTTATTCCGATTGGCCCCCCTTATTTCATCTCCCATATACCTCCCAACCAGCCGCACCTGAAAACCCTAACCCACGTAACCCCCCAGGCCCCCGCCCCCAGACC
>JAJMDO010000348.1:0-12039 GCA_030573635.1 Blastobotrys ciferrii
TGTGTACGGCTGATAATGGGATGTGGTGGACGGGGGTCCGGTCCGACCCGTTGGGAGTTGTTGTGTGTGTGACTGTGGCTGAGCGTGATGATGCTGCGGGGGGTGGTGGTGCTGGGCGAGATGGATCTGAGGGGGCGACTGGTGGTGTTGTTGGTGGTATGGATAGGGGGCCGGGGGCTGGGGCTGGACAGGGAGATAAGGTGGCGACTGGTGGACGTAGTGAAGCTGCTGCTGCTGGCTCGGATGCTGGTCGAGGGGCGCAGAGGCGTCCGGATAAAGACCTTTGGGGATGACGATGGACTTGAGGTTCACGTCGTGCGACGGCACCATGAGGTCGTTGTGGTTGCGCGAGAAGTACGAGATGAGGTGCAGCTTGAGGTTCGTAGAAGTCGACACGGAAAATGACTGCTTCATGAGTCCATCCGGCTTGTAGCGATAGCCCTCGGACGGATGCTCGTCATCTTCCTCGCCATCGTCGCTGCTCCGCTGCCGCCCCTCCATCTCGCGATAGGTCAGAAAAGAGCCGCTCACGCGCGACGCGCTCCAACTCTTGCCGTCGGTCCAGCGACGCATGCCGGCCTCTCGCTCGTCCCACACAAAGACGCTGCCCGAGCGAATCGCCTGGCGCTCCTTCTCGCTCAGCCGGCGCTGCACCCGCGGCAGCAGCCCGATGCGGCAGGCCTCGAACAGGATGATGGCGTCCAGCGGCGTGCGCACATACCCGCGATACGTCTCCATCGTGTGCTGACCGTGTATCTGGGGGAACTAGGCCTTATAAATAGCCCGCTATACCTGTGCACGGAGGAGAACAACGACCCACCCAAAAAAGAAAATAAACTTTAATAAACCCTAACCCACGGCCATAAAAAAAAACAAAAAAAACGAGCCAATGCGCGCACGTTGCTTTTTGTGCCCCACGCGGCGTGACATCACCCTTTTAAGCTTAGATAAAATCCTTCGGTCCGTTCCGGCCACTTGCAGATCCGAGCCTCGCCAACTGTGGGGTCGTCATCATCTCATCACCCCCGTCCACTCGTTCGTCTCTTCTCAGAGAGAACATCTACAGTGCAGTATTGTTTTTTTCATGTCCAATGCGACTTCTTTTCGCTTTGGGTTTTTTCTGGGGGCATGCCCCCAGACCCCCAGGGTCCGCTTCGCGGAGTGCGCGCGCACGGCTTTATACCATGCATCCCGCATAACCCAGAAAAAATAAACGGTCTCCGACCAGCTTGGATAGGGCCTCCCCTTCTTCCAGAAAAGTGACTCAAAGCCTTATATATAAGCAGAAGAGCAGACTTTTTACTATCTGCGTCTAATTTTCAGCCTCAGGAACCACAGCTGGGTTAGGTTTGCAGGGGGCCAGCCCCCTGCACCCCCGTAGCTCTGCGAGGCTTCATCGAATAGAGAGAATACAACGCTATCTATAGCTAATGAACACTACCCATGATCTCGAGCGAAGCGAGCCCAGGGGGTCTGGGAGCATGCCCCCAGAAAATACTACTTCTGGGTTAGGATTGCAGGGGGCCAGCCCCCTGCACCCCCGTGGCTCTGCGAGGCTTCATCGAATAGAGAGGATACAACGCTATCCATAGCTAATGAACACTACCCATGATCTCGAGCGAAGCGAGCCCAGGGGGTCTGGGGGCCTGCCCCCAGAAAACAACATTTGGGTTAGGTTTGCAGGGTGCCAGCCCCCTGCAGCCACCCCGTGGCTCTGCGAGGCTACATAGAATGGACCCATAGTCTCGAGCGAAGCGAGCCCAGGGGGCCTGGGGGCGTGCCCCCAGAAAACAACACTACTGGATTATGATTTGCACTTCGTGGCTTTGCGAGGCTTCGACGAATACAAGGAACTGAACACTACTCTATTTAGGCTGGTCTGTACAATGGTTTCCTAGGTTTCTTCCTTTTCAGGAAAAGAAGTAAAGAGCGTTAATTATTTTGTTTTTGGTTGGAGGCTATATAGGCTACGTCAGGTCTCGGCGAAGACGACCCAGGCGGGTTTGGGGGACATGCCCCCATAACAAAATCCCATCAGAAAGAGGCTAAATGGACGATAGTATTCTTCTTTTCCCAGAAAAAGAAGTGAAAAGCGTTAGTTCTGCTTAGCAGAAGGTTATATGTGTTGATGAGGTATTATAGTCGGTACTAGTCCAGCTGACTCCAACATGCTCAATCACACATGCATGAAATCGAGTTACAGTGGTGTCAACGGAGGTGAGTAAGGCAGTCAAAGCACTATGTTGCTCCTCCTGAAAAGACATCAGGTTCTTTGTAAGACACGTTGAGAGAGACTATCAGGTCAAATTAGTGACAACGAATAAGTGTGTTAGTGCAATGAAGGTTAGAATTACAACAAGCCAACAACGCAGTACAGCGAGCAGATAACGTATCATCAGTTTATACAATGATTGTCGTGTGTTTCACAGAGGAGCTGTCAAAAAGTGTTTCCTGCCAGATTGAAGTCATGTTATCAGGTCAGATGTTACAGTAAAAAGAGACGTTGAAGCAGTTGCTGTGTTGCAACCTACTACTCTGACTTCACTCTCGTTGTATTGTTGTACAGGTAAGGACATTTTAGCTCAATATTCTCACTTACTAACTATTGTTGTACAGTATATTATTTTATTTTCTTTTGTTTACTCCTTGCCCTTCACACGCCTATTAGAGTAGGCGACTCAACTAATTATTTCCTTGTTAACAATTTGGGTTTAATCTTCAGTGAAGCTGGCACAGGCGCCTTTCACCCCTCTCAAAGTGACTAACTGAGCGACAGTACTCTTCTTTTTCCAGAAAAAGAAGCAAAAAGCGTTAGTTCTGCTTCGCAGGTGGTCATACGGAGCCCACATCGGCGAAGCCGACCCAGGGGGGTTTGGGGGTGTGCCCCCAAAAAAGCACATCAAAAAGAGACTAAATGGACGATAGTATTCTTCTTTTTCCAGAAAAAGAAGCAAAAAGCGTTGGTTCTGCTACGTAGAAGGTCATACGGAACCCAAGGCATCGGCGAAGCCGACCCAGGGGGGTTTGGGGGGCGTGCCCCCCAAAAAATAATGCGAGATTACAACATCAGTCAATTGCTAGACAATTATGGTTTATAGGACAAACCGTGGGTTCCTCTGTTGTTATAAGGGGCAAATTGGGGTTCGGACCAGTTTGCAAGGACGTTATCAGCGTCCCTGATTTTATAGACCTCGACGCCCAGGGGCCGGCAGCATTTGAGCATTTCGTCATCGGACGAGTCTCCCCAGCCCCAGAGAGAGAGGTCTCCGCCCGGACAAGCGGACAAGGCGCACAGGACGTCCATTTCCGCAAAGAACTCCAATTGGTCGTCTTTTCGGGCTGGCGACGTTTCCATGAAGTATTGGCCCTTCTCGTTGAGACCCGTCACCTGGAAGATGTTGAGCACGTCGTGCACGTCCATCTCGTTCAGGCCATAGGGGAGAACGGCTCGAGTGAGGTTGGAGTGGCAATGGAGGTCCATCTGGTTGCCCGAGAGAAGGGCATCTACATATGGGTCGCAACGGGTTCCCAAAAGGTCGTGGACCCGACCGCCCCAGACATCCTCGCCGTAGTCTGCAAGCGTGTCCTTGACGAAGGTGACCATGGGACGAAGATACGGGAGGGTCGACCACAGCCGGTCGTAGGTGGAGACGTGTGTGGCATGCAATTGACGGGTTCGCGAGGCCCAGAATCGTTCACGAGGGTTGTGTAGGTTCCAGATATTCAGATCACCCACCTGAGGACCCTCGGGTGTAGTCATCCGACAGATATGGCCCTTAGGAACCTTCCAGGCCTTTGCACTGCGAGGATCAATGGTGAACTTTTCCACCAGCTCCCGCTCAGCGCCCTGAATAGAGTCGTACAGAGCCCGGTCGACCGCCAGAGGACTCACACGGTCCTTCGGCGGCTCGTATGCTGGCACTGGCGCACTCTTTCGGTCGCTGTTCACAGCGTTTCGCTCGTTTCTGCTCATAATTGCCTGTCCAACCCTATCCGGGGCCCTATCGCTATTTATCCTACACCCTCGGAGGAGCGGGAACCCAGCTCCTTCGGGATCCCAGTCCCGTACTACCGACCTCCGACCCTAACCCACACACTGTATTTCTTTCCTACCTAGTCGTCTGTTTAACCTTTGCTCAAACAGAGTTTGGTCTGGCCCATCTCTGGACTATTAGTTAGCGGACGCAATGGTACCGGTATGTGCACCACAAATGCACTCAATTGCGCCAATTTCCATGACGTGATGTCGGAAACCTGCACAGGCCCACGCGGCGGATAACTGGCATCTGCATCGCCTTTCTCCGACCGCGGTATGGGCTCGTAGGGCCGGGGGGCATGCCCCCAGACCCCCTGGGTCCGCTTCGCGGAGGTTGGAGCGGCAGTTCTAGTTACGTCTAATTGTATGTGTAACGTTGCGGGTTAGGGTATCTCGGGCATCTCGGCTAGTGGTAATTAGTAACACCATTAGTTGTTTCCTGGATATGGATAAACTCAGGTTTTGGTAGCGTATAAACTTCTGCAAAGCAAAACGATGCTCATAGAGAAGCAGAAATCATTGGATGAGTAATTTTTCTGGGGGCATGCCCCCAGACCCCCTTGGTCGGCTTCGCCGAGTTTTGGGCTTCGAGAGACCTTCTGCGAAGCAGAACTAGCGCTTTTGCTTCTTTTCTGGAAAAGAAGAAACTACTTCGCTTCCTTTGGTCGGCTTCGCCGAGTTTTCGGTTAGCAGCAGTCTTCTGCGAAGCAGAACTATCAAGTTGCTCCTTTTCTGGACAAGAATATTTATGAATCCACGGGCATTTATACAGGAGTTAACCCGAGTTGCATGAAAATGGTGTTTTCTTGGAGATAAGTCATTGGAGGAAGAAGCATTATACCGGAAACCAAATACATGTGCAATTTACTCTTCTGGCCGGAGTTGTTAGTTCATCTTCAAAGGAGTCTTTAGTTCTGAATAAATCAATTAATCTAATAATCTCATTATTTTCCCAGGAAAAAAAGAAGCAAATAGGTATTAGCCCTTTTTTTGTTTTCTGTTTCGCAGGTGATTGGTTCTGACCCGAAACTCTGCAAAACGATACGCTACGGTTTGGGGCGTCTCCCCGAAAAAGACATCTCGAAAAGGCTAGTTGGTCGATAGTATTCTTCTTTCTCCAGAAAAAAAAAAGCAAAAGCTTTTGTTCTGCTTCGCAGAAGGCGGGTTTGCCTCGAAACTCGGCGAAGCCGACCCAGGGGGGGTTTGGGGGCATGTCCCCCCAAAAAAACATCAACGACAGGCAAATCGGTCGATAGTCTTATTCTGTTTGTAGAAAAAGAAGTAAAAAGAGTTTATTCTGCCTCGCAGAAAGTGGATTTTGACCCGAAACTGGGCGAAGCCGACCCAGGGGGGGTTTGGGGGCGTGCCCCCCAAAAGTTGGCCTCAAATTGCAATTTGTCAACGGCTTCCTGCTTCTCTCAGCAAAGTGTAGCTCAGAGAAGGGGAGGTCGGGGCTCATGACTAGGGGGGCGCGTGCTTGGCTATAGTTGAGCACGAGCCTTGATTGTTTGAGCAGTCGCGAGATGCGCGATGCGGGGGACAGGAAACCGTTTTAAAAATTTGGGGAAGGGTTAGGGTGCATGTTGCGTGGGATGAACAAACGGCTAACTGAGATAAAGTTTGGAATGGGGACGCCGATCAACGATCTTTGATCATGTGGCGCGCGGATCGGCTTATTTATGCGAGACAAAACGCGCATGCAGCAGCACCACCTATTTGCCAAGTTTTTTCAGATTTACATGGCACTTGCCTCTTTGGGAAGGGTTGGCGACAATTTTGCCAGCTCATCCGCTTAACCCCGTCCGTGCTGCATTGAACTGCATACGGTTGAAGATTGTCCCTAGATAAGGGTTTCTTTCACCTAGCCAGAGTCGCTTCGCTTATTTCGCTATTTCGGGTCTCGGGATAATCGAGCTCCGCCCTGGCTAGCGATCTGTCTCCTGAGGCGGTGGGTCCGTATTACATATATTAAATTAGTGATCCGATCTGTTCGTTTTTGCCCCCTGCATCAACAACAGCTAGCTACAGCATACCGGATGCCTGACTTTGTCCTGATCCGGAAGAAACTCGGATTTCTTATGTACCGGCCATCCCGACAGGTCCAATTGCATCATCGGGCCCGTTACCTGCCAACCCATCTGGTAGTCTCGGCTTCGTCGTATTCGTTTTCCGAAATGAAGCACAAGCATCAACTTGCGTTAGTTTAACCTGTACATGTCAACTGGTTTCTTCTTTTCCAGAAAAGAAGCAAAAGCATTAGTTCTGCTTCGCAGAAGCCTGTTTTAACCCAAAACTCGGCGAAGCCGACCCAGGGGGTCTGGGGGCGTGCCCCCAGTAATACAACTCTACGAAGCAGTTTCTTCTTTTCCAGAAAAGAAGCAAAAGCGATATTTCTGCTTCGCAGAAGCCTGGTTTTACTCAACATTCAGCGAAGCCGACCCAGGGGGGCGTCTCTCAGAAAACCATCTGTCGAATGGTTTTCTTCCCCAGAAAGCTACTTTTGCTTTGCTGAAACCTGTTTCAGACAAAACTCGGCGAAGTCGACCCTGTTGCCCCCAAGAAAATAATGTTCCGGTTCTGTTAGCGTGCAGAAGTCTGCGATGCGAGGCGTAGTCCCCTGCGACTGTTCTTGGCAATTGTTCGCCACTTTAAAAAGAGAGGCTGGTTTAGATAGCGGTTCTTTTCGATTTCGCTGCAATAGATCTAGAGGCAGTATCCAGTCTTGCACCTGCTTTCCGCGGATTATGCGAATTTTGAATGGAACGCCACCGGACCCAATTGGGGATCGTCGCGTGAATTGGCATCGTGATCGACGGGGTCTGGGCGCGAATCGTGTCTTGGCTTTGCCAAGCCTTATAGGGGAACGTCTCAGATTGTATGATTCACACGATTTATCTATCGCCCAGGAAACAACCGATTGTTCTCTCGCCGCTCGGTTTGAAACCACATTTCCCTTGGTACCTTTTTTTTTTTTTTTTTTTTTTTTTTTTTTTTTTTTTTTTTTTTTTTTTTTTTTTTTTTTTTTTTTTTTTTTTTTTTTTTTTTTTTTTTCTATTTCCGTATACAAGCAGAAGCATTGCTCTGCAAAACTAGTTCCAACTGTAGTTCTGCTACGCTGGTAGTCCGTGCGAAATAAGACCAATTGGTCGGGAATATATTCGATAAGTCTACTATATTAGAGGCCCGAATGTCGACAGAGGACTGTATATCAATTAAAAGATTATATATCAGTAGTTCAAGTATTGAACCTGTCGATCATCTAGTGGTAGCGCCGGATTTCCATGTCATGGTTTGCAGGGAACCTGACATCTGAGCTCAATGGGCGGATCAACGAAGTCAATAGGTCCGAATCAGTAAAAACACCTGTACAAGCTTAATCTCAAAACAATAGCTGGGATTGTGGGAGAAAACCGCCAGGAAGCATTCACTATAGTTTAGGAGGCTAGGAATGCTGAGAGAAATTTCGCCACTGCCTGCAGGCCTTGTTTGGTGTTTAGGAGTGCAGATGGATTGAAACGATGGAGATAGCAGCGAGATGAGGACGTTCAGACTCATAACGCGGACAGTCTTTGAGGATGTGAGTAATGATCTCTAATTGACCGCAGGAGCAATTAGTATCTAGGGTCCGAAGTTTAATGAACTTGAACCATGCTCCAAAAGCTCCAACCACGCTGCGAAACCAGGGATATCCTTCTTTTTCTAGAAAAAGAAACAAAAAGCGTTGTTCTGCTTCGCAGAAGGGAGCTGGGAACCCAAACCTCGGCGAAGCCGACCTGGGCTTCCCCCCACAAGCATACCTGGGTTAGCTCCCTTGCACCCTCGTGGCTTTGCGAGGATTCGACGAGTAAGGCGATATACATATCCTCGAGTCTCAGGCGAGGCGAGCCCATAGTAAACTATCTGTCGAATGATTTTTTTCTTTTGCAGAATAGAAGCAAAACCATTACGCTCTGCTTCGCGGAAGAGAGTTGAGAGCCCAAACTTCGGCCAAGCCGGCCCTGGGAGTCTGAGAGCGTGTCCCCAATAATACATCTCTACGAAGCAGTTTCTTGTTTTCCAGAAAAGAAGCAAAAGCGTTTGTTCTGCTTCGCAGAAGAGAGTTGGGGCCCAAACTTCGGCGAAGCCGACCCTGGGGGTCTGGGGGCGTGTCCCCAGTAAAACTGTGCTCAGAATGAAATTAGTCTAAGCCAGCCTACTAATAGTTTTCTTCTTTTCCAAAAAAGAAGCAAAAGCGTTAGTTCTTTGCAGAAGAGAGTTTGAACCCAAAGCTCGGCGAAGCAGACCCTGGGGGTCTGGGGGCGTGCCCCCAGTAAAAAACTGTGCGCAGAATGAAATTAGTCTAAGGCGATTTATGTGGATTCCTTGGAATCATTTGGGTCTGTTATACTGTTGGAGGTAGAAATGTCGCCACCTGTGGCTGGGCCGTGGTAGAATTTGTTAGCACCGAGGATCCACCAGCCGCCGGCGCCTATGAACCCGAAACCCAGCAAGAGGATGGTGTAGTTCATGTTCTCTGCATTGACGGGGACGTAATTAGGGCTGATGAATACGACAGAAACGACGATTGTCCATATTATGGCGTACGCGTTGACAACTTTGGAGAAGCGACCCATGTTGAAGGGTCCTTTTTCAACGCCAAACCTGTCACCATTGAACAAGTATGCGCCGATAGCTACCACGTACGACCAGTCAGTGGCAATTGCACAGGCGGAGAAGATGGCCTGGATTGCCACCTCCGACCCAAGGTTGATGAGAGAAAGCAGTATGTTGGTCACGGTGATCAGCCACACCGTTCGCAAAGGGTTCCCCGTCTGTTTGTTCAGAACTGTCCAGAACTCGTGGAACGGTAGTCCACGGTCACGTGCAAAGGACCAGTATGTGCGTGAGAGCGAACAGACTCCTACACACCCGCCGAACCAGATGATAGCCACCGCCAACGAGAGGTAGACCACTGCTGTCTGTCGGCCCAGCACATTATAGAAGATTACCACCACAGGCATCCCTGAGGGGCCGTTGATGATAGCGTCCACATCATCACCCATCACTAGTACAAACACAATCACCAACACCCAGCCCAATAGGGCCGTGACAGTGAGTGCCGAGGCAATTGCCAGAGGTACTTTAAAGGCCGCATCCTGGGTCTCCTCTGAAATGCGCGAGGTACCGTCGTAGGACGTCATGACCCACGAAACGTTCAGAAAGCCAAACATAAACGACCAGCCAGCATTGGTATACCCCGTACTGGGGACGACCTCGGTGAAGGTGTATGAAGCCGAGTTGATGCGGCCGCATCTGACCAGCAGATGCACAATTGCGGCAATGGTGGCTCCAATGTTGATCACACAATAGTACTTCGTGATACCGGCCTGATACTTTGGCGGAAGAGAGTTGAACAGCGCATGGGACAGCATCACCGCGATAGCAGTTCCAGTGGTGTGTGCTGCAGTCGGTTGATACCGAAAGTCAGTAGCTGCAGACGCAGTCGCCATGATCATTTGGGCACATCCAAAGTCGCCTGAGGCTGTCGACGTGACACACCCAAGAACATAGAGCCACCCGTCGACCCAACAAGTAATTGGCACATATTTCTGGGGTACCAGATGGCCCAATGTGTAGTACATCCCACCCGATGTGGGGAAACACGAAATAAGCTCTGCAACAGACCATGCAATGCACAAACAACCAATCATACCGGCAAACCAGCACCAAACAACCGCTGCGGGTCCTCCAGCCACCAGCGGATACCCTAGGGTCATACCTACTGATCCCAAAAGTCCCGACATGGAGAACGCGAACGAAAAAGTCGACATGAACTGCCACTCCCGCTTAAACTCCTGCTTGTACCCTAACCGTGCCAACTCCTCGGCATCTTTATCCATCAGCCCCGGCTTCTCCAGATCAGTCCCCATTTTTCTCTCGTCCTCCGTTGACAAATTTTTGTCCCTTCCCAACTGCCTTTTTTTATACCAAGACATACACTCAAACCGTCATGTTTATACCCAAAGAAGCAACCTTTTACACAAAGTGGGGTAATTTACACTTCATTCCCCAGTTCGGTTGAATTGGCATCCTCCAGAAGCTCACTCCCAAAGTGAGACATGAAATCTTGGCTTTTTTTCGCGCAACGGTTTCTTATTGGGGGCAAGCCCCCAGACCCCCCTGGATCCGCTTCGCGGATTAGTGCATAAGACGAGGCTTGGTGGTTTTCTGGGGGCATGCCCCCAGACCCCCAGGATCCGCTTCGCGGATTGGGTACAGATGTGGCTTTAAAGAGTAAAACAAAATGTTTTTCCGGGTGCGAGTAGGCGAGTTTGATTTGTAGCCTATTCAGTCGCTAGGCATTTGCCGTGTTGGTTGGGGCAAATCGTTTTCCCTTACCATCGGCGAACCCTGGCCTTCGGAAATTAATGCCGAGAGCGGATGAACAGTTGCGGAGTTAGCCAGTGATAATGCGGAGAAATAATCAAATATTATTAATGCGGAGAAACGTGCGTTGCAGGTTGTTGCTTATCGATCGATCATGCGGAAAAACGTTTCGGCAAATATTTTGTAATGCAGCTTCACAACGAATATTTGTCCCACAAACCACTTGTCTTCTACTAGTCGATAACCCTAATCGATATTACTAATCGATAGCCTTCTGCTTTTTCCAGAAAAAGATGCAAAAAGCGTTGTTCTGCTTCGCAGTAGAGAGTTGGGGACCCGAACCTCGGCGAAGCCGACCCAGGGGGGTTTGGGGGGCGTGCCCCCCAAAAAAAAACTATCTCAAAGAACAGAGAAGGGAGCCAAGCGTAAAATGGGAAGGAGGGGTCTGGGGGGTAGTTGTCAGGTGTTAGGGCTCAGGGGGATCGGCGGAAGGTGGGTGGAAAAACAGTTGAGCCGAACGGACATCTTTCCGGATTAGGCAGGCGGGTCCTCATCGCGGGGTCCTGCAACTTTATTCCAGTTCGGTTAACGGATCCTAGGCGCGGGAAAACATTCTGGGGCTGATGGAAAATAGTTATTCCTGGCAGCAGGTATAAGTATGGATGGGCTTGCCACCGGGTATGGGACAGCAATCAGCAGCAATTGAGTTAGAATATGGAAACTGAAGCTTATCGCACTCTCCCAGCCTCGTGGTATGTATCTCCCAAGCTCTATGAGCTGGAGCAGGATGTGATTTTCAAGAAGGGGTGGCACCTAGTTGGTCCGATCACCAAGTTCACAGAGACCCCTATAGACTATGAAATTGCCGGAAACGCATTCCAGGTGCAAAAGCAACCGGATTCTGATGTGGTTGAGGTCTACTATGTGAACGACAAGGGAGTTCAGACGTCTCCCGTGAGGTTTGAACAGTCTCGAACGGGCCTCGTGTTTGTATGTTTTGACGACAACGCGCCGTCAATGGAGGAGTACTTTGGTGGTCAATTGACCGAACTGATCGACTCAGTAGACTTCACCAAGCTGCCTTATCGCCGCTCTATCAAATACACGGGCAAGTTCAATTGGAAGACCATGATTGACGGGTACCAGGAATGTCTCCATTGCAAATACACTCATCCCAGCTTCTACAAGCGCTATCCGTCGGAATTCTACGCCGTGGAGAACTACACAAACTTCTCGCGCCACCTCCAGGACCCAGCGTACCGTGAGGACGGTCTATTCCTCTTCTTCTTCCCGATCTGCACCCTCAACGTCTACGGCGGAGGCATGTCCATGTTCCGCACCTGCCCCATCTCCGCAACTGAATGTCGCATGGAGTTCGACTACTACTACAACGGGTCCGACGAGGACTTTGAAGAGTACTACAACTTCACCCGCAAAGTCGCCACAGAAGACTATGACCTTTGCGTCGACGCCCAAAAGAACCTCGAACGCGGCATCTATCAAACTGGCATTCTAAACCCCAACAAGGAAAACGGCGTCTTGTACTACCAAGGCCTTGTCAAAGACAAAGTTCTCGACGCTGTAGCTGCGAAGTAATAATAGGGTAATATTTCTGGGATCGTTTTTTTTGGGGGGGC
>JAJMDO010000349.1:0-11734 GCA_030573635.1 Blastobotrys ciferrii
ATGACACCAGCGTTGTCTTCGAAGTAGAGGAAAAGACCGTCCTTTCTTCTCCATGGTCGAGCCTGACGATTGGACTAGAGTTGGTTATTTACCGCATGGAACCTTTCGAGCTTTACTAGGATCGATTTTGCGAGGCACAACAGCTATGACCTTATGTTTGTTCTTCCAAAAAGAACCAAAAGGGGAGGCTCTGAGGCGCTCGGAATTCTGCGAAGCAGAAACAGCAAGAAGTCTTTTTCTGGAGAAAAGAAAGAAGTACATTAGACGAAATTCTGTGATGCGGTTTAGAGAGCGTGCCGTGATAGAAGAGTAGCTTATTACTTTTTGATGTCTCCTTTAATCAACTGTGTTAGTTTGCTTGGTTTGTTCTCTAAACGCGTTGCTGTTAGTTTTGTGTGAAGATCATGTAAGCTTGTTTATCTTACGGCCCTGTTGTTGACCTTGTTCCTGGGTCTGAGTTTGTCCCTGATCTTTAGGGTCAGGTTGAGTATCTGGCATGATAATGAGCTAAATGTGGGATCAAGTGGGGCGTGTATTTATATATAAATTGTGGCTCCAATTGTATCTTATATCCGTCGCCACCGGCCTTATCTCAGTCGTATCATTGATTGATCATCATGACGCGGCATCAGTCATATACGTTGATTCTAACTATTTATACGTGCACTTGGAGACACAACGAACTAGAAAATCAGGTTTTGTTATGGAAATTTATGAACTAATTCAGCAGAATATTTCCACATACTGGACCCGGCGGTAAATGCTATTTATATTTACTTACGATGCCCCCACCTTTATCGATAAGACAAATGCTTGTTTGGGCGAAATCTATTGGCCCGTGCGCCATGCGCGAGTCTCACCAGCCACCGGGTATAGGCAGTTGACCAAAACCGCTGACACCGAATCAACAATGAAGTATCCTAACCCAGAACTGCTTTCTGGGGGCACGCCCACAGACCCCCAGGGCTCGCGTCGCTCGAAATTATGGGTAGTGTGTTATTCCTTCTATTCGTTGGAGCCTCGCAGAGCCACGGGGATGCAGGGAGCTGGCCCCCTGCAAATCCTTACCCTGTAGTGGGTTTCTGGGGGCACGCCCCCAGACCCTCAGGGCTCGCTTCGCTCGAGGCTATGGGTAGTGTTCGTTCTTTCTATTCGATGAAGCCTCGCAGAGCCACGGGGGTGCAGGCGGCTGGCCTCCTGCAAATCCTAACCCAGTAGTGGTTTTTCTGGGGGCACGCCAAAGACAGACCCCCTGGGCTCGCTTCGCTCGAGGTTATGGGCATTGGTTTCTACTATTCATTGAAGCCTCGCCGAGCGCCAGCTCCTTATCCGGGATTGTGGTTCCTGGGGACACGCCCCCTGCAATCCTAACGTGGAAATTGTAGTTTCTGGGGGCATGCCCCGGACCGCAGGACTAGCTTCGCTCAAGGTTATGGGCAGTGGGTTTTACTATTCGTTGAAACTTCTTAGAGGAATGGGGGTGCAGGGTTATACTCTGCAAAACTTGACACAAAATTTAAATGTTCTTCTGCGGGCATGCCCTCAGACTCACTGGACTCGCTTCACTCGAGATGGATTTTTTTCTATTCATTAATGCTTCGCAGACCCACGGGGGTGCAGCTCCTGCAAATCCACGCTCCCAGACTCCAAGGCCCTTTTTAGAGATTAGAACCAGGGTCTAACTTCCTGAGACCTGTGATCACTAGAATCTACTGGACGGCACCTCTAGGAGCACTCACCTTAGTTTAAAAGGTTAGGGAACGCTGAGAGAAATTTCGCCACTGCCTGCAGTTCCGCTTCGGGGGAGACAACTCACCCAAACAGTCACCTCTTTTGGGGGCATGCCCCCAACCACCCAGGGTCGGCTTCGCCGAGTTTTGGATGTCCTGTACAGTGTTTGGTGTTTAGAAGTGCAGACAGATTAAAACGAGGTGAGATAGCCGCGAGATGAGGTCGTTCAAACTCATAATGCGGACAGTCTTTGAGCATGTGAGTAATGGTCTCTGACTGGCCGCAGGGGCAATCAAGCTCTCGGGTCCGAACCACTTGTGGGTTGGGTTTGCAGGGGGCTGGCCCCCTGCACCCCCGTGGCTCTGCGAGGCTTCAACGAATACATACCCATAACCTCGAGCGAAACGAGCCCTGGGGGTCTGGGGGCGTGCCCCCAGAAATACACTGCTCGGTTAGGTTTGCAGGGGGCTAGCCCCCTGCACCCCCGAGGCTCTGCGAGGCTTCATCGAATACATACCCATAGCTTCGAGCGAAGCGAGCTCTGGGGGTCTGGGGGCGTGCCCCCAGAAATACACTAGTGGGTTAGGTTTGCAGGGGGCCAGCCCCCTGCACCCCCGTGGCTCTGCGAGGCTTCAACGAATAGAAGGAATAAACACTACCTATAACCTCGAGCGAAGCGAGCCCCGGGGGTCTGGGGGCGTGCCCCCAGAAACCAAACATCTCGTAGCCGAGCCTGAGCCGCACGAGCCGGATAAAAAAGGATGTCTCAGATTTGCGAGATTGGGTTTGAGTGGGGGAAGATAGCCGCCAAGCGGGGTTGGAATATGGTTTAAAAGAGACGAGTGGACGGACGGTATGTGAGTCAACAGACGCAATGGCTGACATGCTGCTTGTGTACAACGTTAGCGCGATTCTGCTTGTGCTGGTGTTCTACCGGTGGCTGAAGAAACGCGAGTTTGACTGGAGGGCCGCTGAGCCGCAAGTGTACCGGCCTTTTGTGGGCAAGGGCGGCGACTACCGGCTGACCATGGGCGTGCGGTCGCTTGCGGACGACGACCCGTGGCTGCGTATAGAGAACACGTATCTGCAGCGGACGGAGGCGAAGCAGCGGATCATGGAGCAGCATCGTCAAAACACCGTGCTGCACAACGAAATCGCCAACGACGCCCTGCGCGAGACCTACGACGTGGTCATGGCCTACATGCTCAGACGCTATCCCACCTGCTTCCGTCAGACGGGGTCGGGGAAGATCATGAACACCATCCGCCATTGCGCGCTGCCCGCCGATGCGACCGGCTTCGACAAGGTCGAGGACCTCGTCATGACGCTGGGCAGAAACGTGGAGGAAGACCTATTGGTGCTCATGAAGAACGACGCAGACGGACTCTACTACCTGCGTGGGGGCACCTTTGGCTTCCCGTCGGGCTTCGACCCGGCGGAAAAACTCAACAAGCCGCTCGCGCACATCCACGCGCCCGTGCCGGGGTACAAGGAGCGACTCGAGAAGCCCATGGACGTCTACTTCGACCGGATCCGGCCGGGTCGGTGGGTCGAGCGCTTCAATTGGAACATCCAGCCCCACGACGAGCTGTACGTGCCCGAGGCCAATCACGCCGATCAGGACGATCAGCTCGATGAGCTCAAAATGGAGGACCTCGACTTCTCCAGGGTCTACCTGCGCGTCGAGCGCCAGTGCCTCACCCGCCTCCCCAACACCCAGGCAGTGCTCTTCTCCATCCGCACACACCTCACGCCCCTCACGCAGCTCGTGCGCGAACAATGCATCCATGACCTGATCCCCGCGATCGACGCCCTCCCCCCCGCAATGGCCCAGTACAAACGTCGCCCCGCCTGGGGAAACGCGGTTAAACAGTGGATCTGCTCTAATGCCTAAAAATGCTTGGTAATCGATTACGTAAGCTCGCGTCGTTGTTGGGGGCACGCCCCCACACCCCCAGGGTCGGCTTCGCCGAGTTATGGGTAACGGAAAAATGTACTCCATGAGGCAGAATAAACTTCTTCTACCTCTTTCCTGGATAAGGAGAATATTACAGGATCATTTGACTCGCCAGGAATGTTTTTGGGGGCACGCCCCCAAACCCCCAGGGTCGGCTTCGCCGAGTTATGGGTAATGTACTCCATGAGGCAGAATAAACATCTTCTATATCTTTCTTGAATAAGGAGAATATTGCAGGACTATTTTGACTCGCCGGGAATGTTTTTGGGGGCACGCCCCCAAACCCCCAGGGTCGGCTTCGCCGAGTTATGGGTTACGGAATGTACTACATGAGGCAGAATAAATATTTTCTACGCTTCTTTCTTGAATAAGAAGAATTTTACAGGACAGACTTCAACGAATAGGTGTTGAATATTACCCAGAACCTCGAGCGAAGCGAGCTCAGGGTGTCTGGGGGCGTGCCCCCAGAAAACCACACCTGGGTTAGGTTTTCAGGAGGCTCCTTCACCCCCCAACCCCGTGGTTACGCTTCGCGGAAGGTTTGGGGTAGAACAGACTTCTGCGAAGCAGCACAACGCTTTGTGCTTCTTTTTCGAGGCAGAATAAACACTTTGTTCACCTTTTACTTGAATAGGGGTAATATTACAGGACCCAAATGACTTGTTGAGACTGTTGGGGGTCCCTGGCTCCGTTTTGCGGAAGGTTTGAGGTAAAAGCAGACTTCTGCGAAGCACAACGACAAAAAAAAAAAGAGTTTAGAGTTAGGAGGAAACGGTTTGGAGGAGAGGCTTTCTGGGGGGTGGGGTGGTCTAGGGGCGTACCTCTAGAAAGCTGCTATAAAACGAGCCTCAAGGGCCAAAACATCTTGAGGTATCCAGAAAAAGAAGCAAAAAGCGTTGCTCTGTTTCGCAGAAGTCTATTTTTACCCCAAAACCTTCCGCGAAGCGGAACCACGGGGAACTGGAGGCGTACCCCTAAAAAGCAGCTAGAAACGAGCCTCAACGAACTAATACGTCTTCGATTATCTTTCTTTTTCCAGAAAAGAAGCGAAAAGAGTTGTGCTGCTTCGTAGAAGTCGGTTTTTACCCCAAAACCTTCCGCGCGGCGGGCCAATGGGTTTGGAGGCGTACCCTTAGAAACACTATAAACGAACCCCAAGGAGCCAAGCTGTCGTAAAGTATCCTTATCTTTACATAAAAGAGGCAAGAAGGGCTATTCATGTCCGCAGAACTCTGTTTTCACTCCAAACGTTCCGTGAAGCAGAACCTAGAAGACAACTATAAACGAGCCTCAGAGAGCCAAAAATGTTTTAAAGTATCCTTCTTTGTCTAGGAAAAGAACCAAAAGGCGGTATACCGGTCCGTAGAGGTCTGCTTTTACCCCAAACCTTCCGCGAAGCGGAACCACGGGGGTTTGGGGGCCTGCCCCAAAAGCATTCCGCGAAACGGATCAAGGGCTCTGGAGACATACTCTTAAAAAACGACTATAAACGGGCCTCAAGGAGTAAAAGTGTCTTGAAATATCCTTCTTTTGCCGGAAAAAGAAGTAAAAAGCTCTGTTATGCTTCGCAGAAGTTTGTTCATACCCCAAGTCTTCCGCAAAGTCGAACTACGGTGCAAGATCCTAACCCTGAACTCTTGTTCTGGGGGCACGCCCCCTGGCCCCCAGGGCTCGCTTCGCTCGAGGTTCTGGGTAGCGGTTCATTCTTTCTACTCGATGAAGCCTCGCAGAGCCACGGGGGTGCAGGGGGCTGGCCCCCTGCAAATAACCCGGTGGTGGTTTTTCTGGGGGCACGCCCCCAGACTCCCTGGGCTCGCTTCGCTCGAAGTTATGGGTAGTATTCCATTTTTCTATTCGATGAAGCCTCGCAGAGCCACGGGGTGCAGGGGCCAAACTTCCCTTAGGTCTCACCCAGCGGCGGGGGTCAGGGGGGGGGGGATTATGCTTACGTAATCAAGGGCGGATATCCCGAGAACTTAGGTGGTAGATCTGACCCCTGGATTGGCGTAGATCCTCGATCCGCTGGTCCGCTACCGTTGTAATTAATTAATTTAAGCAATTGGTCTTGGTAGACTACGTAGACGACCCGACGGCCTCCGCGAAGCGGGGCCATGGGGGTCCGGGCGAGCCCCAGAAAACACAGCCCCCTGTTGGATTTGTGGTGGTGGTGTTTGTTGTCCTGTTGGGTTTTCGGATCGAGCAGCGCGCGTTGGGAATCGCGTGTTGTTGAAAAGATGTGCAGACTGGAAAATACTGAGGGGGAAGTATAAAAGGGAGGGGGGCCCCTTTTTTCGGGGGCAGGGAAGTAGACTGATTCACACACCCACTGTACGATATGACTATGAACGAACGTCCGCAGAACATTGGCATCAAGGCCATGGAGCTCTATGTGCCGGGGAAGGTGGTGAACCAGGCCGAGCTGGAGAAGTTTGACGGCATTCCGCAGGGCAAGTACACCATCGGGCTTGGCCAGACGAACATGAGCTTTGTGGATGACCGCGAGGACATCTACTCGTTCATGTTGACGGCTGTGTCGAAGCTGATGGAGAAGAACGGCGTCGACCCGGCGTCTATTGGTCGACTTGATGTGGGCACCGAGACGCTCCTTGACAAGTCCAAGTCGGTCAAGTCGGTGCTGATGCAGCTTTTTGGCGACAACACCGACATTGAGGGACTCGACAGCGTCAACGCCTGCTACGGTGGCACCAACGCTCTTTTCAACGCCGTCAACTGGATCGAGTCGTCGTCGTGGGACGGCCGCAACGCGATCGTCGTGGCCGGCGACATCGCCATCTACGCCAAGGGCAACGCCCGCCCCACCGGCGGCGCAGGTGCGGTGGCCATGCTCATCGGACCAGACGCTCCTCTCGTCGTCGAGCCCGTCCACGGCACATACATGGCACACGCCTACGACTTCTACAAGCCGGACTTCACGTCCGAATACCCCGTCGTGGACGGCCAGTTCTCGCTCACGTGCTACACCAAGGCCGTCGACGCATGCTACGCCGCGTACAACAAGAAGTCCAAGACCGCCGCCAAGGGCATCGACCAATTCGATTACTCCGTCTTCCATGTGCCCACCTGTAAGCTCGTCTCCAAGTCGTATGCGCGACTCCTCTACAACGACTTCCGCCGCGACCCAGCCAAGTTCCAGGACGCCGACGTACCGGACGCCGTCAAGGACCTCGACTACGAGACCTCCCTGACCGACAAGACCGTGGAGAAGACGTTTTTGGGGCTGGCCAAGGAACGCTCGGCGGCCCGTCTCGCCCCGTCCCTCAACGTCCCAACCAACACGGGTAACATGTACACGGCAAGCGTCTTCTGCTCGCTGGCGTCGCTGCTCACCTACGTCGACCAAGATGATCTTGCTGGCAAGAGAATCTCCCTCTTCTCGTACGGCTCCGGCCTCGCCTCCACCCTCTACTCCATGGTCGTCAAGGGCGACATCTCCTCCATCGTCAAAAACCTCGACGTCAAGTCATCCCTCGAAAACCGCACCACCTACACTCCGGAAGAGTATGAGGCCGCCCTTGCGCTCAGAGAAAAGGCCCATCTCGCCAAAAGCTTCACCCCCCAGGGCGACCTCGCCTCCATCAAGAAGGGCACCTACTACCTCACCGAGATCAACGAAAAGTTCCAGAGAAAGTACGCCGTCAAAAACTAATTTCTAATCCCCTGTAATATCCATAGAAATCTAATGTCTAGAATCTTTCATCCCCATACTGCTTCGTCAGTTTTTTGGGGGCACGCCCCCAAACCCCCTGGGCTCGCTTCGCTCGAAGCTATGGGCGTGTATTCGATAAAGCCTCGCAGAGCCACGGGGGTGCAGGGGGCCTAACCCAGTGGTGGTTTTTCTGGGGGCACGCCCCCAGACCCCCTGGGCTCGCTTCGCTCGAGGCTATGGGTAGTGTGGTATTCTTTCTATTCGATGAAGCCTCGCAGAGCCACCGGGTGCAGGGGGCTGGCCACCTGCAAACCTAACCCAGTAGTGGTTTTCCTGGGGGCACGCCCCCAGACCCCCTGGGCTCGCTTCGCTCGAAGTTATGGGTAGTGTATTTCTTTCTATTCGATGAAGCCTCGCAGAGCCACGGGGATGCAGGGGGCTGGCCCCCTGCAGACCTAACCCACAAATAACTATCTGAGGACAGGCCCCCAGAACCCCGCTCGCTCCGCTCGAAGCTATGGGTAGTGTTCATTTCTGACGCCTTGTAGAGCCACGGGGTCAGTCTCTCTGCAAGCCAAACTCGCAGTTGGATTTTGGTAAAGTTAGGAAGCATTAGTATTGAATTACAGAAGTTTATTTAAGAAGGAGAAGGTTTAAATGAAGAAAGCAGCGGCACCGAGGACGGCTGCGCCCAAGAAGCTACCGGCGGCGGCGGCACCGTTGACCTGTTCTGGGCCAGAGGTGGTTGGCTGGATTGGAGCGGCGGTGCCGTTAGAGGTGTTGTTGGCTGGAGCCTGAGTTGGGGCTGGAGTGGAAGAGCATGGCTCGGTGATCACAGTGGTCTTTTCCTGGCACTGTTCTTCAGAGCATGGGATGGTGACAACCTTAGTAGTGGTTGGCACGGCAGCCTGGGTCTCGTTGGCCTGGGTTCCGTTGGAGGCGCCAGCGGCCATGGTAGAAGCGGCGAAGAGAGCAAAAAGAGTCTTGGAGTACATTTCTGGTAAGTGAACGAGCGAACAAAAAAGTTGGATGGGATGTGATTGTGGACGGAACTTCCAGTTTATATAGCTGTGATCGTTGCTTTTTGAACGTCTAAACAGATCTACAGATCGGACCTCAATTTGCAAACAGATGGCCAGCCATTTGATCCCGGCAGACGCACAGACCTGCCGATTTCGATCGGACCTGGCAGACGAACCACAGGACGATGCATGCATATGCAGACTAATCGACGACGCATGCACGCGTGCCCACACGTGTAAACGCAATCGATATCCAGAGCTTTTCTATAGCTAAAATGCGTCTTTCCGTACTCTGGCGTGCTCCTTTCCACCAGATGCTGGGCGGTTGAAAAGTCTGGTAAACCGTTATTCCGCGCCCCTCGATCTGAGACATTCAATTTAATATCTGCCGCGTGAAAAATGAATCGATTTTGTTTGGCACCTGCCCAAAAGGGCAATCACAGAACCGACATCGTCCAGGCCATATCCATTTTCGGCAAAACTGCCATTGCAATGACTTTCAAAGAATTTAACCTCGGATTAGTGCTTGCTTATGCCTAATCATCAACCAATTAAGCTCGACTATGCATCCCATGCAAGTCACCCCGCAGCACGGATCAATAACCATGCACTTATTATCATATCGCAACAGGGTTATCGCTGGTACCCCTGTTCCTTAACACATGCGTCCAAGGGGTAAAGCAGCCATCAGATGCGAGATACCCTTCTTGGGCCCGCTAAGACACCCTTGGCTCTTTTCTTGACCTCCGTAGTTTTCTAACTTCCTCTCGATAGTTTTGTAACGTCCGCGCAGGGGTCAAAAAGATCGAACTAGTCCAATGCTAGGAGCGTTGTCCTGGCAACCGATCGATAGCTATAGCTATGTGAGGGAAAACACCAGTGAATCGGAACTTGTAAAATTGTCAAGAGAAGGATAAAAAAGGAAATCAGACTGTTTTCGATAGATGGATGTTGTTGTTATGTATCCTCACTCCCAATATAAGCATATGCACGCAGTACTTAACTATAACTCAGCTGGTATTAGCCCTAGGCCTGTTTTCTGCCCCCAGACCTCCGTGGACCTGTGAGGCTTATTTCGCGTTGTAATATTATATCATTGCAAAAGTGCACTAGAGTGTCTAAGACTTCCCCTTGCCCCCAGTTAACTACTTACAAGCCGAAAAGCCCTTGGCCTCGCAGAGTTATTATTATGGTGATTCGGGACGTAGCACGCAGAAAGCATTTCGCCAACTCCGGAAACGACAGGATACTATATAGTTATAGGGTCACAGCTAGCAGAGCTCATTCAAAAGCAAAGGCTGTCCTACTGAACCTTGGACTTCTTAAAAACCTCCCCTGAAACTACGCACTGCTAAGGGTAGTTTCCTGGGGGCACGCCCCCAGACCCCCAGGGTCGGCTTCGCCGATTTTGGGGCAAACCAAGTTTCGATTAGTAGAACTAAAGCTTTGCTTCTTTTCTGGAAAGGAAGAATTCTATTAAAATAGTTTCTGAAGAATGGCCATTTTTGATTGATCTAAATTTAGACCTATTAACTTACCACTCGCTTATGTGATCGTTATCAAAAGTTCCCGGGAGGAAACATGCACTTTACAACTATAAAAAGGCCAAGTCTATGGCCCTTATAAATTCTCTCTTTTCTTTTCTGGAACTCATTTCCATTTAAGTATAAGTATATGAGTTCTTGAGCCATAAGGAATTAAACGCGCATGGATACTCAACTTTGAGAACCACGCGTACGTAAATACCATGCGCATGCCAGTCTGCAGGATAGGTAAGATTCTCTACGCTTGTTTCCGGGGGACCTAGTTCGAAGTTAAGGGTTATCTTTTCTAGCAAATGTTTCGCGGAAACAACAGCTAAAAAGCTTAGCTTTGACTATACAGAAAACCAGTGGTCCCCTATAATCAGTAAAATGACCCCTGGGTGTTTGAGACGTGTCATAAACAAGTCAATATCCTGGATGGTTTTCCTTTTCAGGTGAAAAAAGCAAAAAGTGATGGTTGCTTAGTAGAAGTACGGCGACCCAAATCTCGGCGAAGCCGACCCAGGGGGTTTGGGGGCGTGCCCCCAAGAAAAGAACGATAATCATGATTTACTTTTAAGAAGAGCAAAAAGCAATAGTTCTGCTTCTCAGAGTGGCCAGTCAATTGTCGGCGAAGCCGACTTTGGAGGTTTGGGGGGTGTCCCTGGGTGCGTGGTTTTACAACAAAGGCGTTGGTTTGAAAATATGCCAACAATCATACATTATTTATCTGATACTTTGGCGTTTTTGGACATATCAGCATAGACGTCGAAGCGACGTTGGGTGGAGATGGGGACGGAGGAGCGGACCTGGTCGATGACTGATGGCTCGAGATCGGCGTAGACAATTTGTTCAGTCTCGTCGGCCTCGGCTGTCATACCTCCCCAGGGGTCGATCACCTGGGAGTGGCCATATGCATGGTACGAGGAGTTGAGGTCGCGGGACGGGGACGCCATCAGCACGTACAATTGGTTGTCGGTGGCGCGGGAGCGACCCAAGAGCTTCCAATGAAGTGGCCCGGTTGTGGTGTTGAAGGCGCCGGGGTAGATCATTGCGAAAGCGTTGTGCTGGCGAGCTGCGATTGCAGCGAGCTCTGGGAATCTAATGTCATAGCAGATACCGAGACCAATGTTGCCGTAGCCCTCCAGGTTAAACACGGTGGCCTTGTCACCAGCGGTCAGCACGTCGCTCTCCTTGAACTTGATCTTGCCCGGAACATCAATGTCGAACAAATGCACCTTTCGGTGTTTGGCTATCTCCTCGCCCTGTGGGTTGAACGAGATGTTCGTGTTGTAGTATTTGCCCGAGGCATCCTTCTCCGGGATGGACCCACCAATCAGGAAAATGCTGCTGTCCTTCGCCAGCTTGGACAGAAACGTGTACGTCTCGCCGCCAGGAATGGTCTCAGCATACTCTGGGAACGCAGTTACGGCGTATGGCGAGTTGAAACACTCTGGCAACACAACCAGCTTCGCGCCCTTCGTGGCCGCCTCAGTCACCTTCTCCTTCACCTTCACAAGGTTAGCAGCCTTGTCCGCCCCAGCTGCCACCTGTACTAACGCAACCTTTAAACTCTGTGCTAGCGACATCTTAACTAACGTACACAACCACTCACTCCGCTTGTTGGGCAACGCTATATAGTTAACTAGTGGGGTCCTGTGCGGCTTGAGTTATTGCCGCCCTCGGCCCGCCTCTCGGTCCGATACCGCTACCCCTGAGAGCGTTTAGACTAAACATTCAAGCCTTAACCCCTTTTGCTGGACATGTATATGACTATTCGGTGTGATGTTTTAATTTGAGTGGTATGTTTTCTGGGGCACGTCCCCAGACCCCC
>JAJMDO010000350.1:0-11699 GCA_030573635.1 Blastobotrys ciferrii
GGGGTCGTTGCCCCCAGAAAACAACAACTGGGTTAGGATTGCGGAGACTTCAACGAATAGAAGTGGAACACTACCTATAACTTCGAGTGAAGCGAGCCCTGGGGGTCTGGGAGCGTGCCCCCAGAAAACTACACATGAGCTAGGGTTTGAAGGGGGGGCAGCCTCCTGTACCTCCGTGGCTCTGCGGCTCCGACGAATAGAAAAAAAATGAATGCTACCCATACCCTCGGGCGAAGCGAGCCATGGGGGTCTGGGGGCGTGTTTCATCGGATAGAAAGAATAAAGACTCTCCAAAAACCTCGAGCGACGCAAGCCCAGGGGGAGTCTGTGGTCTGGTGGCATGCCCCACGTAACAATTTATTTGGGTGGGGGCCTAGCCCCCTATCTCTGTAGCTTTGAGACTTCATCGAATAGGAGGAATGGACCACTACCCACAACCAGAAAAAGAAGCAAAGAGCGTTTGTTCTGCTTCGCTGAACGTTTGTTGACCCAGCCTTAGGCGAAACCTATCCAAGAGGCGGGGGAGAGCCCCAAGAAAAAACGAATAGTTCTGGTCTAAGTCTAATAGTAACTGTTATCCGCTTCTGCGAAGCCGAAGCGAACCTAGAGGGGCTGGACAGCCTGTCCCGAAAAAAAAAAAAAAAAAAAAAAAAAAAAAAAAAAAAAAAAAAAAAAAAAAAAAAAAAAAAAAAAAAAACCAATTATAATTGCGCGCCGTGGTTGGAACGGAAGCGCTGTCTAGAATAGAGTTTGGCACAACAGCACATTATTTAGGTTGATTTATAAGGACAGAGGTGCCAGGAATTTAAATGAGACCAGGCACATAGCAATGAAGGTTAGCGTTTGCCAGACGGTAGTTGCGGTCATCGCGTTTTGGATAGGTTGTGCGTGTGGGGAAGGCAACAGTGTTCCTGGATGTGTGTATTCGTGTTTTTTCGACGTGAACAGTGAGCTCGAGGGCTCCTCATGCGGGACTATAAGCGTGGAAAACCTGGGTTGCTTCTGCAACGACAAGAATGTGAGGGAAAAGGTGTTTGACTGTGCTGAGGACAAGTGCTCTAAGGAGGAACAGGTGGTTCTCATGGGAATGGCCATGGATGCATGCAGCAAGGTAGATGCTCCCCTACCAAGCTCCATGCGTTCCGAGATATCAGCAAAACAGTCCAGTCTCGGATATACCCCATCTCCATTGCCATCTGATCTATCTAACATCCACGAATCGGACATCCCTCCAATTCCACCTACAACCACAAGATCAAATCCACAGTCAACAGAAACTGCAAACTCTCAAACCACAAACAGAGAGGATTGCGACTGTAATAACGCATCCAAACTATCCAGCCTCTTCTCTATAACAATATTCGGAACTATACTGGCTTATCTCTTATAGCTAATGGCTGAAACGTTGCTTGTTTCCTGCGGGCTCGGCACCCCGCCCCTGCCTTGCCGCGCTCGAGGATTTGGTTAGTATTCTTTCTTTCCACTATCTGGGGGCAGACCCCAGACCCCAAGCGGTGGCTTCGCCGAAGGTTGAGTAGAAACAACTCTTACGCGAAGCATGCAGGAGGACGCTTTATGCTTCCTTTTCTGGAAAAAGGAAGGGGTCAAATATGAAAATTAGTTGTTTCTTTGTAAAAGGTGCGTTGATTCAGGCCCATGGTCTAGAGGAAGAAAGAGCATCACTTCAGCTGGTCAGCGGAAAAGCGTTTTAACCCAAAATTCGGGGAAGAAGGCTCTAGGTACCTAGGGCCTGGCATCCAGGAAAATTAATATATCATATCTTGTGTCTAAATCAATGTTGAATGTTTTTTTTTTTTTTTTTTTTTTTTTTTTTTTTTTTTTTTTTTTTTTTTTTTTCTGGCGGGGTTCTGGTTCTCTTATCTTATCAGACACGATCGCGCATTTCGCGGTGGAAGGAGGGAAAATTAATTTTTCAGGACCTGTGGATAGGAGCATCGTTTGCTTAAAACCAAGGATGCTGGGATATATTTTGAAGCGCACCGGACTAAAGAGCGGCGGTGGAGAAGAACAGAAGGCTGTTGGAGAGGAGCAGCAG
Source organism: Blastobotrys ciferrii (assembly GCA_030573635.1). NCBI lineage: Eukaryota > Fungi > Ascomycota > Dipodascomycetes > Dipodascales > Trichomonascaceae > Blastobotrys > Blastobotrys ciferrii. The sequence continues at coordinate 2,057 of JAJMDO010000350.1, forward strand.
AAGGTGGCCGATACACAGAGAGAAACGGAGGCTAAGGAATCGATAGAAAAGAAAGAGGACGAGACGGCAGAAGAAACCAAACAGCTTGGAAAGCGGGTTTCAGGGAGAACATGGAAGGAAAGTAAGAAGCCAGTCCGAACGAAGGCACGAGCGGTTCCACAGAAAAAGTGGGAGGAGAAAAAAAAGGTGAGTGTTTTAGAAGTGTGTAGAGTTGGAGAGTATATTAACAGATTTAGAAACAAACCGAACTAGAAGCCATTAAGGCCAAAGAAAAGGAACTGCGGGAGGAGAAGGAAGCTGAACGGCAGGAGAGAATCAGTCGAATCAAGGAAAAGAGAGCCAGAAAGGAAGAGCGAGAGCGGTACCAAAAGATGGCAGAAACTATGCACAGAAAACGTGTTGAACGGCTTCGAAAACGTGAACGAAGAAACAAGCTCCTCAAAGAACGTTAGATAATGCCACTAATTGATGTAATATACATATCTGTGTAAGTTAGTTTTACTTGCTCTCTCGCACGAAACAATTGATGTGCTTGGCGGATATAAAGCTCCATGGATTAAGCAAAAGTGTCTAAATTTTTTGGCTCGATAAAAGCAAAAGCAGTAATCCTGCCTATATGTAAACAGTGCGATACAGATGTGGTACGTTCTTGTACTTAAACAAACAGACATGCACACAATTAACAAGTACTGATTTAGTCAAGATATCTCTCCTAGCTAAAGACTTATCCTAAGCTGTATTTCATCCATTGTATAGAGGTCTGTACTTTGAAGCTTCGCAGAACCAGCACAGTTGGTTCTTTTTCAAACGGGCTATATTAATACTGAAATGCCCAGAACAAACACTGGTAGATTCCCTAATCTAGCTAATTTAAAACAGAATGTGCTCGTAGAAAGGAACGTAGACAATAGAGCTAGACCTTAGTTTATGCCAACCTTTAAATAGTAAAGGGAATCCTAGTCAATGTACGTATAGCAAATTGGTGCATGCAAGCTGGTAGTTGATCAAATGATTCCTGAAGAACTGATGGAGAGACACGTTAGCTTAAACCTCACAGAGGCAACGCATTTGGTTCTCTTTGAGGAATACCACCGCTATATCCGTAGCAGACTGGTATGTGGCTACTCATCAGGATAGGTAATTTATCATGATGGTAGTAACTAATGGATGAGGGTGTTAGTGAAGATTAAAGCGCGCATACGCGCGCGATCGAAGGGGAAGAAGATTAAGTGGTAGACACTAAATTCCATCAGACACAAACAAACAGTTTTGGTACTTTAGATGACGACTTCGTTTGCAGTGAATGAGCCTGATTGGGCATATTTACATCTGCAATTGTAAGACCGGGACTTTGCAAGTATGGCAGAAGGTAATACTGACTATGGGTTGTTGTGTAGGCTACATGATTCGCCTCAGAAGCTTGAAATGGACATGATCACCTGGCGAATGGTGATAAATAAGGCCATGGGGAAGTTTTTGGGTATTGCTGGTCAGGGAATCCCAGTGGACATACTAAAGATTTTTAATAGCGATGCACAGTGCTGGATCAGAATTCCGGAGCCCGATCTAACGTCGGTATGGACGGCACTTAGTGGAGCCTCTTGTTCTGTCAATATCACCGCAGCGACACAAACAGTAGGGATTAGAGTCATCAGAGCATCACGTCATCTAATGGGAGTGCTTGGTCCACAGAGGGGCGAAGAGTTTATGTAATACCACCGGTGCATTATTTATTTATTAGCTAGTTGCTTGAATACCTATTAACCCTTTACAATCCATTCATACCAATAGTCATTTTCACTGTTAATAGTTGTTTTTCTAGTCACAGTACCATTATCTTTTCTGACAAATTTCATTTTCCAGAAAAAGGTGCAAAAGCGATGTCCTCCACCTCATATAGACGGGGCTCTAATATAATAAATTCACTCACTATTTAGCCTCTATCCAACTCTCGGCGAAGCCAATTTAAGTGGTTTGGAGTGGGGACTGTCCCCAAGAAAACAATCTCCATTGTTCTGAAGCCAAGATATGGAGAAGAGAAACATTAGTCGGTTTTAGATAATGCTGGTGCGTTATCATTAGGGTTCAAGAAGTTTTCTGGACTGATCACGTGCAAATTTGCTTCTTCCAGCGAAAGCTTTGGCGGATTTCTGGCGTTCTGCTTTTTCCCGCTGGAGTTTGTCTTCCTCATCTCGGCGTGACTCTTCGATTCGAGATTGACGGGAGGCGTGCAATTTGTGAGCATCTTGTTGCATTGCAGCCAATTTGGCTTCAACGGATTCGCTGCCGCTTGAACTTTTGTCAAATTTAGACCCGTCTGTGTGTTGAGTTTTAGAACTGTGTTCAAGGTCTCGTGGACTGTGCCGATCTCTGGTGGTTTCATGATTGTCGTAATCCCTTTGACGATCTCTGGAGGTTTCCCTAAAACTGCCATTATCTGAGCCCTTTTGGCGCTCCCGTGAATAATCTCTAGATCTGCGATGCTCCGTATCCCTTCGACGTTCCCTTGAATTGTTTCGGTATCCGCGTCCATCTCTAGATTCACGGCCATTTGAATACTTTTGACGTTCGCTTGAATCGTCTCTATATTTACGACGCTCTCTAGAATGGCCTCTGTATCTGCGACGATCCGAGTCTTTTTGGCCTTCTCTTGAACTGTCTCTGTAACTGCGACGCTCTCTACGAACATCCCCATATCTGCAAAATTCTCCAGGATCGCGTTCATCGGAATCCTTCTGAAGTTCTCTTGAATCACCTCTATGGCTGCGGCGCTCTCTGGATCCATCCCTATGCTTCGTATATCTTCGTTCATGCCGATCCTGTGAGATACTACGTCTCCGTCTTCTTCTTCGTCTCCTACCCTCATCGCATTCGTCATAATGCCGTCTTTTCCGGCTCTTGTTGTCCATACCCTCTTCATGAGACTCTGCTTCCTTGTCAGTATCCCTCGTCCTGGTTAGACCTCTTTGAGCTAGTACAGCCATTGGATCTTCAAAGCTCTTGCTGGTCAGTGTTTTCTCAGACTCCTCATCGAGGCCCCCAATATTTTGAAACCTTTCAGCTACTGTGTCCTTTTTGAGTCTTTCCAAATCACCTTGCTCCGCCTTGTCAAGACTAATTCGTTTTTTACCGAGTAGATACGCTTCAGCATCGACATTGCTCTCCATACTACCACTCTTCATATCATACATCCATTCTAATCGCTTCACTCGTTTGGTTCCAGTGGCAGCATCCTGCATAGCCTGGAGTTGCTCTCGTTCACGTTCTCTTTCTATCTCCTTTTGGCGTTCTTTAATCTTCTTACGTTCTTCCAACGCCTCCTTCTCCTTTTCCCAGACAATCTTCTGGTTCTTCAAGAGGCCTGGATGCCATGACTTTTTCAAGTTGAGGTCCCCTCCCGCCATAACTGAAAAAAGAAAAAAAATTGAAGTTGTGCGGGTTAGATAAGAAAATCAGAAGTCGGGATGGGAGGTATCGGATGCGATCGCGTATGTGCTGACGTCGAACACAACGTGCATGAACTTTGCCACACTCACGTTACCTAGCCAAACGTTCATTTAAGACTTGTCTCCAATTTACTGGACCGAAAAGACGGTGAAATTAATACAACAGATTAGACGGAATTGTCACTACTGACTCATGAGCTACCAACGACGGTCTCTACTGTACACCGTTGTGGTGTTGGTGGCCTTATTGTTGATAGATTGTGCTGAGGCATTTGAACCAAAGGTGTCGGAAAGCGAATTACCGAATGCTCCAAAGAATATTGTCTACTTCAACGATTCCTCGATTATCCTTTATCATGCTGATGGGCAAGGACAGCTATTTAGATCTGAGGACGACGGCAGCAGCTGGAAGGAGGTCAAGGTAGATGGCCCAGTGAATTCACTAATTCCACATCCATTTGACGATAATCGGGCCTTTGCCATTACCACAGGAAAGAAGCACTATACTACAGTTGATAAAGGCAAGACTTGGAAGGAGTTTGAAATTCCTCATATTACTGGGCTCCACGTTGTTCCTTTCGCGTTCCATGCCGAGGAGCCTGACTATATTCTCTTGTCAGCAATGGTCTGCCCCAATGATGACATTGCTAGTCCGAAATGTACCCCAAAGTATTTCTACACCACAGACAGTTTTCAAAGTTCAAAGGAACTTGTGGATGCCCACGACTGCCAATTTGCTCGCTCTGCAAAAGGATTTGAAAGTGGCGAGAAGGATACGATCGTCTGTATGATCAACCCACGAGACAATACACTAGGATCGGTGATATCTGAACGCCGATTGGCTATTTCTCACGACTTTTTCAAATCTAGAGACTATGTCAAACTTGATAGCGACAATGATGAGAATGAAATAACTGGTGTGGTGGGATTCGGCGCAATTTCGAAATTCTTCCTCTGCACAGTTGCTACATCTAGTGAAAACCATCGTACTGGTGATGCAGTAAAGCTGATTGTTTCCAAGGATCTTGAAAAATGGGAACAAGTCAGGTTCTCCGATGAGCGGTCCATTTCTGAAAATGCGTATACTGTTTTGGAGTCTAGTGACACGTCATTGCATGTTGACGTATTGACTGACCCAGAGAGCTCGACTGGTACTTTCTATACTAGTAACTCAGATGGTACTTATTTCATCAAGAGTCTAGAGCATACAAATAGAAACCGCCTAGGTCTCGTGGATATGGAAAAGATTGAAGGAATTGATGGTGTTTTGATAGCCAATGTGGTAGATAACCCATCAGCTGGACATGGTGAGCCTAGGCGTGTTCGGTCCAAGATTTCTTACGACGATGGTAGGAATTGGAACTATCTACATACCGACTTTTGCAAAGGCGACGAAGGCTGTGGGCTAAACGTTCATTCAGTGGTTGATCATAGAAACATTGGAAGAATTTTCTCTTCACCTGCTCCTGGAATTATCGCCGGTATCGGTAACATTGGCAAAGAGTTAACGGATTACAACGACGGTGAGTTATACATCTCACGCGACTCCGGTCTGAATTGGCACAAGGCACGTCCTCATGCTGCTTTGTATGAGTTCGGTGACCATGGCAACGTGGTTGTTGCTGCCGACGAGGGTACTCCTGAGTCGATAGCATATTCTTTGGATGGTGAGAGTTGGCAGGATGTTAAATTGAAGCATAATCTTCGCCCAAAGTTTCTGTTTACCACCCCAGATTCTACTTCGCTAAAGTTTGTCCTTGTCGGTCAATCCACTGACCACCAACGAAAGTTTGTCAGTGTGGCGATTGACCTTACTGGTGTATACGATAAAAAATGTGAGTTTAAATCTGATGGGTCGGGCGATTTTGAGAAATGGTACGCTCGATATAATCCTAAAGGGGAACCTAACTGTCTTATGGGACATAAGCAGTACTTTTGGCGCAAAAAGGCAAATGCAAAGTGTTATGTTGGCGACTTATACCACGAGCAACATGCATCACAAGAAAACTGCAAGTGTGTGGCATATGATTATGAGTGTGATGAGAGATTCATGCGCCAGAAAGATGCTTGTGTTCCCACTCCAGAATACGCCAAAGAGCTGTCTAACTGTAGAGAGGGTACAAAGTACAAGCGACCAAGCGGATATCGACTCATTCCTGGAAATACCTGTGATAAGAAGGATGGACTGGTACTTGATGCGGAAGTGGAAGTTGAATGTGGTAAAGATGGCTTATACTTTTCCAACGGAAATATTACACACCAATCATTTGAATTAGATGGAACAATTCGAGATTATTTTTACCTCAAGGCTGAAAATGGGGATTCTGATGAAACCATAATCTTGCGCAACAACCACCATCAGGTTTTTGTGACACATGATCAAGGTGGTGAATGGGAACAGGTTTTCAAGGATGAGGAGTTCATTGGAATGTATCCTCACCCCCATTTCCCCAACAACGTTTACTTGATTACTCCCCAGGGAAAGATATACTATTCTGAGGATCGAGCTCATTCTTTTAATTCTTTTCAAGTTCCTGCCAGTTTAAATACCATCGGCATGCCATTGTTTTCGTTCCATCCAAAGCATCCAGACTGGTTACTCTATGTGGGCGAAGAAGGTTGCTCGAATCCCTTTTCGCCAAATTGCAAACTTACGACGTATTACACACAAGATAACGGCAGAAAGTGGAATAAGCTGCAGGAAGATTGTAAACAGTGCCGGTTTGTCGGTGGATTGAAAGAACCGACAGATGACAATTTGATCTTTTGCACAAAAGGTTATGTTCAAGGTGGAGAAACGAAACTAAAGCTGGTTTCGAGCACAAACTTCTTCACAGAAGAAACTACCCATTTCGACGACGTTATTGGATATGCTCATGAACAGGAGTTTGTGGTTGCTGCAACGGTAGGAGTATACAAAAACACTGAAGACAAAAAATACTAACAATTGAATTAGGTTGACTCTAAGGATAAACGATCCCTTGTGGCAATGGTATCAGTTGATGGAAAGAATTTTGCTGAGGCCAAGTTCCCACACAACTTTAATGTTGACAAGCAACAAGCCTACACAGTACTTGAATCGGTTACCAACTCGGTATTCCTTCATGTCACCGTCAGTGCCCGTCCGGGATCGGAATATGGCTCTATCCTAAAATCAAATTCCAACGGCACGCAGTACGTTGTATCATTGGAGAATGTTAACCGTGATGAGCAAGGATTTGTGGATTTTGAAAAAATGCAGGGACTTGAAGGTGTTGCCATTGTGAATTCAGTGGAGAACCCGAAGGAAGTTCACCAAGGCTCTCGAAAGAAACTCAAGACGAAGATTACCCACAACGATGGCGCTGAATGGGAATATTTAAGGGCACCAAAGAAGGACTCAGAAGGAAAAGATGTTTCTTGTAATCCTTCTGATTTGAAGACGTGTTCGCTCAATTTACATGGTTATACTGAACGCCTAGATTATAGAGATACATTTTCGTCCCAATCAGCCATTGGTTTGATGATTGGTGTTGGAAATGTCGGCGAGTATTTGACACCATATCAAGAAGGAAATACATATTTGACTAGAGATGGAGGCGTGACTTGGCAAGAAATTAAAAAGGGTAGTTTTATGTGGGAGTTTGGTGATTCTGGCTCAGTTGTTGTTATTGTAAACGGAAAGGAGCCTACCAACAGGGTCTTTTATTCCTTGGATGAAGGGAAATCTTGGAAGGAATATCAATTCAGCGACGATTTGGTTAAGGTTGATGATATTGCTACACTTCCTTCTGATACTAGCCGAAAGTTCTTACTTCTTGGACGCCAACCTGCAAAGAAGGGCGAAAAATCTTTCACTATTCAAGTTGACTTTACTGGCCTTACTGACCGACAATGTGTTTTGGACCCTGAGGATCCATCAATGAGCGATTTTGAGCTTTGGACACCATCACACCCATTGATGGAAGATAACTGCTTGTTTGGACACGAAGCTCAGTATCATCGCAAAATACCAGGAAAGAATTGTTATATTGGTAGAAGCGACATGAACAAACCCCACAAAGTTATCAAGAATTGTACATGCACCCGTCGAGATTTTGAATGCGATTTTAACTATCAGAGAGTCAACGATGGTACCTGCAAGCTTGTTCCTGGATACTCTCCACCAGATCATAGCAGTGTGTGCGATGAATTCCCCGACGCTGTGGAATACTGGGAACCAACGGGGTATAGAAGAATTCCATTGAGTACTTGTCAAGGTGGTCAGGAGCTTGATCATGTTGTTTCATATCCATGTCCAGGAAAAGAGGATGAGTACAAGAAAAAACATCGTGGGTTGCACGGACTTGGTCTGTTTTTTGTTATAGTCTTGCCAATCGGAATGACCGGAGTTATTGGATACATTGTGTGGGATCACTATTCGAAACGTTATGGACAAATTCGCCTCGGCGAGGAAGAAGATGACCAACCTGCTGTCATCCAGTATGCCATCATCTCCGTGGCGGCAATTGTTGCAGTAGCTTCTGTTGTTCCAAGCTTTTTCAAATCGGTATACTCCCATATTGAGTATGCAATTAGAAGTCGAACGGGAAGGTACACCTCTAGGAATGCATTTGTCAGAGGCCGCCAGAGATACACTGCTGTTGACGCCGAAGATGAAGGAGAATTGCTACGTGGTGATTCCAGTGACGATGATATTATGGCAGACAGTGATGACGAATTGTAATGAATTCTTAACTTAATAACAATAACAAAGTTTTTTTCTCATACCTTGCTTTCGTAAACTGTAGGTTCAAGGATACCAATTCTTTTTCCGCATGGTGACATTGCAGTATCGATCTTGAATTAATGCACCGGAAAATGAATATATGTGAATTAATATCACGATCTTACATCTCAAGCTAGACATAAATCGGTTCTGTATTTTTCTTTATAATCCTTCGATTCCCGATGGTTGCGATTGACAAAGCTCTTCATTCTGCCGATATTGCTCACGATTCCTTTCTTTAAAACTGTCTGGAATGTAGAAGCGCACGTCGAATCGAAATACAAGCTACAAACCGTTCACAGCCACTTCCAATGTTCCAAAAAATATGTAAAAGACATAACTAGAGAAGATCCAATGGCTAGTGTAACCGCTTTCATATTTGTTGATAAAATTGACACAGTCCTGGAGCATGTGCTGATCAGTAAAATTAACGAAACTAGCATGAGAGCTATAATTGCCATGAAAATCTTGGGACCACGATAATTCCAATTGCGAGACCTGTCAGAAATACTCAGAAATACCTTTGGAAGGTGGCGTTTTATGGGGCAACGCGGATTGCATTATCACTGTCAACGAGATGCTGAGTCAATTTGATGGGTAAATATTTTATGTTTGCTGAGTCAATCCAAGTGGCTTGAATGGTACTGGGTAGACGTTTCCTCGGACTACTTTGACAGGTTAGGGGTGCTTCAAATGGAACAAGAGCAAGAAAAACCAAGAGGTGTGGGATAAGTGGGTATAGGACATCCAAAACAGCTGCAGCTCTGGTTAACCGTTTGTTTGCACTTATTGGACTGTTTAGGAGACATAAAGTAAATGAATGTAAGTGATTGTCCAAGTACACCCATCAGTACAATACCCTAGACCACGCAGTAAAGATCTATCATGCTCAAGCCGAAAGTGCGCGATTGTCTGACCATTGGATGTTTCCATTCAAGTACCTATAGGCGAAGTCAATATTCATCAATTTCGCATACAAAATAGGAACGAATGAGAACATTGAGGCGATATCGATTTTGACAGCGAGAGCGTCACCTGTCCACTTTAACCTCAAAGCAAATCCAACTACTCCGAGAAGACAGTAAATACTGAGCACGAGAGACCAGTAAAAATTCTTCCCCTGGATTTATTCTTCACAAAATCATACAGGTGTCCAATTTAAATAATCAAAAAAATTACACTATAGAAGGGATGATATCTTTCTTTGAAGGGTAGGCACCGAATATCCCTGGGAGTCTTCACACATCTTTTCCTGCAATGTCTGATTCTGTCCTAGAAGAAATAATGTGCCTATATCGCTCAACTATTCTCAACAGTCCCATCCCTAATGCAACACTATTCGGTGCCAATGAAAGGAGATTGGAGAATCCGGTGATAACAACATGTCCTTGAAAATGCATTATGGAGACAGCCACTATTTATACCTCACCAAAAAAAAAAAAAAAAATAA
>JAJMDO010000351.1:0-11674 GCA_030573635.1 Blastobotrys ciferrii
CTGGCCCCCTGCAATCCTAGCCCAGTTGTGATTTCTGGGGGCACGCTTCCAGACCCCCAGGGCTCGCTTCGCTCGAATTTATGGGTAGAGGTATATGCGTTGAAGCCTCCTAACCCAGAATTGTGGTTTCTGGGGGCACGCCCCCAGACCCCCAGGGTCGGCTTCGCCGAGTATTGGGTTGTATTAGTTGAAGCCTCGCAGAGCCCACGGGGGTGCAGGGGGCTGGCCCCCTGCAAACCTAACCCAATTGTGATTTCTGGGGGCATGCCCCCAGACCCCCATGGTTTGTTTCGCTTGAGAGTTTGGGTAGTGTTCTATGTTTTCTATTGGTTGAAGCCTCGCAGAACCACGGGGTGCAGGGTCTGGCCTCCTGCAAAATGTTAACCGGAAGGGTGACCCCAGACTGACCAAAACTTGGATGTTGGTGTTCTCTGGACATCATTGCCTTCTTTTGCAATTGTGGTCAAATAACAGGGCTAACAGTCAGTACCGTAAATTGTCGAATTAATATGAGTCAATTAACAATATATATATGGTGAGTCTGCCTGCAGGAGTTGCGATACTAACCACAGGACGATACTACTTAGAGTCGGTTCAACTTCTTTAGTGACTGTCTGGTATAAGTTTACACTGCAACGGCCGTTCTCCATTGTGCAGTACCGGCTGAATCTTGAGCCTGCCAGTTGACAGTAGAAACCGGTGATTCACAGGAGCAGGAAAAAAAAAAAAAAAAAAAAAAAAAAAAAAAAAAAAAAAAAAAAAAAAAAAAAAAAAAAAAAAAAAAAAAAAAAAAAGTGTACTATTAGGCGCATTGAGTTCTAGAAGGCTAGTTTCTTGGGGGCACGCCCCCAAATCTCCGTGGTTCCGCTTCGCGGAAGATTTTGGTACGCGACTGTCTTCTGCACAGCAGAAATACGATTTTCGCCTTTTCCACCTTGCTCCTTAATTATTGCTTCTTGTTCTTACCAGTAGCTTCCGGATTCTATAAGTCAAGAAAAAAAGCAATACTACGGCCTCCAAACCCTCATGTTCTTTCTATTCGTTGAAGCCTCGCAGAGCCACGGGGGTGCAGGGGGCTGGCCCCCTGCAAACCAAACCCAGGTGTAGTGTTTTCTGGGGGCACGCCCCCAGACCCCATCTATAAAGGCTAAACATTGCATTTATTGGAAATGGCAAGACGGAAAGTTATTAATGGTCGGACTATGTGTAGACGAATGTTGATTATTGGACAGGACAAGGAACATATTGACCATCTCAAGAACAGTTGTCATCGGAGTATCGCATGACAGAGTTGGGCCCAGTGTCTCAATTCCTAGGTAGGCCGATTAAACACGACAGAGCGCAAGGAAGAATCACAATCAATCAGAGGAGGTAAATGTTGGATATGCTGGAAGAATTTGGCATGCAAGACTGCAACTCAGCTAAAACGACCCTGCCAGCCGGATGCACACTGCACACAGAAGATGGCGGTGTAGCTGACAACACCAGTCTATACCGAAGTATCTTCGGAAGACGATATCGATGTATCTAGCCAATTTAGGATGACCAGACATTGCGTATGCAGTCGATGAGCTCAGCCATTTTATGCAAAAGCCGTTATAGAAGCATACATATCAAAGCAGCTAAGCATCTCCTTCGCTACCTGAAAGGAACGATGGATGTAGGTATCGCCATGTCGAAACAAGGAACACTGGAGCCAGAAATTTATTCGGATTCCAACTGGTCCGGAGAAGTCGGGAGCAACAGAAGATCCACGACAGGATATGCTATACGTATACAGTTATGTCAGGATCAGTAATCACAGCTAGGGCTAGCTCGATCATAACCTGTTGTAATTCAACCTCTCTGCTGTGTCATAACGATCAGCGATAATAATAATAATAATCGATTAAACCTTGATCATGAACATAACAATGTTACATAGATATATGGGGGATATCCCCCTTCCTTATATATAATTGAGAAACTAGCTAGTTAACTCCAAATATATCGGACCGGAAAAATCGGATGAATTACTCGACCGGAATGTTCCACGACGTTTCGGCAACCCCCTAGAGCTTTCCGGGTTTCCCTACAACCTTCCAAAACTGTGGCAAGCATAGCTTGCTCAGGTTTCTCAGAAAGCATATTCTCAACACGGGGTCTGGAGACATGCCCCAGAAATCACAATTGGGTCAGGTTTGCAGGGGGCTGGCCCCCTGCACCCCCGTGGCTCTGCGAGGCATCAACGAATACAACCCAAGACTCGGCGAAGCCGACCCTGGGGGTCTGGGGGCGTGCCCCCAGAAACCACAATTGGATCAGGTGTTTTGCAGGGGGCCAGCCGCCTGCACCCCCATGGCTCTGCGAGGCATCAACGAATACAACCCAAGACTCGGCGAAGCCGACCCAGGGGGTCTGGGGGCGTGCCCCCAGAAACCACTTCTGGGTTAGGGTTTGCAGGGGGCCAGCCCCCTGCACCCCCGTGGCTCTGCGAGGCATCAACGAATACAACCCAAGACTCGGCGAAGCCGACCCAGGGGGTCTGGGGGCGTGCCCCCAGAAACCACACCTGGGTTAGGTTTGCAGCCGCCAGAAACAGTTGTGGGTTAGGATGTGTGGTTGTGTTTCGTTTTGTCCCAATGAGGGTTGATGGACAACACGGAAAGTTGAGCGAGTGATGGAGGGGGTAGACTTGAATGTTGTTCGGACGGAGCTGCTTTGTGCGGTGCAGCGGCTGTCCGGCCGGTGTCTGTACCAGGCGGCCAAGTGGTAAGCACTAAACGGTCCGTTGTGTTGTTGTATGGTGCTAATGTTAGAGCAGGGCCGCCGAGGCCGCGAACGGATTGGATGTAGACGACCGGAGACCCATTGCCACGGGACAGCCGATGGATCTACCCAGCGACAGGTGCATCTTCGCAAAGACGCTGTTCGATTGTCATGAATACGACCGGTGCGCATATGTGCTGGAGGATGAGAAGGACGACGCGCACGCGGTGTTTCTGCGGCTGTATGCGAAATACATCTCTGGCGAGAAGAAGCGGGAGGAGGAACATGAGGGCGTGCTCACGCCGAGGGACACGGCGAGCGCGAACCAACAGCTCGTGGGCATCGTGCGCGAGCTCGAGACCCTGTCTCCGGCCCTGCGCGACGACCCGTTCCTGCTCTACCTCGCGGGCGTGGCGCTCGTGCGGCAAAGAAACGAGAAGGAGGCGGTGGCGCGTCTGCTGCGCTCCGTAGCCCTCTTCCCCTATAACTGGAGCGCGTGGCTCGAGCTGCTCCAATGCGTGCCCACGCTCGAACGGCTCAACGCGCTCGCGTACCGGCTCCCCGACCATCCGATGAGCCGCATGTTCCTCGCGCACGCGCATCAGGAGCTGTACCAGACGACGGGGCTGGAGGCCCTGGACGAGCTCCAACGGGCTTTCCCGCGCTTCCAGTTCCTCGTCGTGCAACGAGCGCTCGTCAGCTACCATGCGCTCAACTACCACGACGCGGAGACGCTGTTCGACGGCGTGCTGGCCCACGACCCCCACCGGCTCGACGACATGGACACGTACTCCAACATCCTCTACGTGATGGAGCGGCGCGCGAAGCTCGCGTTCCTGGCCCAGCTCGCGTCGGCCACGGACCGGTTTCGGCCCGAGACCTGTTGCATCGTTGCAAACTATTATAGTCTCAAGTCGGAGCATGAGCGCGCCATCGTCTACTATCAGCGCGCCCTGATTCTGGACCGGTCCTGTCTTTCCGCGTGGACGCTGATGGGCCACGAGTTCGTCGAGCTCAAGAACACACACGCGGCCATCGAGTCCTATCGTCGTGCCGTCGACGCCAACAGACGCGACTATCGCGCCTGGTACGGCCTCGGCCAGGCCTACGAGGTGCTCGAAATGCACTACTACTCGCTCTACTACTATCAACGCGCCACCGCGCTCAAGCCGCACGACGTGCGGATGTGGCAAGCCCTAGCCCACTGCTTCGACAAGCTCGATCGGACGGACGACGCCATTAAGGCCTACAAGCGAGCCCTCAAGATCTCCGACATGGACCCTTTGATCCTGCTCAAGATCGCCGGGCTGTACGAGAAGCTGCGCGACCCCGAGACCGCCGCGTCGTACATGCGCCACTGCCTCACCGAGGAGGCCGAGGCCGAGGACGACGAGTCCAGCCAGGCCCGGCTCTGGCTCGCCAAGTACGAGCTCGCCCGCGGAAACTACGCCCGCGCCCACAAGTACGCAGAGCTCGTCAACAGGGGCTCCGCCTCCGAAATCGAAGACGCCCGCGCTATCGTCAGAGACACCCGCAGCAGACTAAATTATTCCTCTACTACCCTTTAATAATATTCAACTAACAAACTAACCCAATTGTTTTCTGGGGGCTAGCCCCCAGACCTCCAAGGTCGGCTTCGCCGAGTGTTGGGTTGTATTCGTTGATGCCTCGCAGAGCCACGGGGGTGCAGGGGGCTGGCCCCCTGCAAAACCCTAACCCAATTGTTTTCTGGGGGCACGCCCCCAGACCCCCAGGGTCGGCTTCGCCGAGTCTTGGGTTGTATTCGTTAAAGCCTCGCAGAGCCACGGGGGTGCAGGGGGCCAGCCCCCTGCAAAACCCTAACCCAATTGTTTTCTGGGGGCACGCCCCCAGACCCCCAGGGTCGGCTTCGCCGAGTGTTGGGTTGTATTCGTTAAAGCCTCGCAGAGCCATGGGGGTGCAGGGGGCTGGCCCCCTGCAAAACCCTAACCCAATTGTTTTCTGGGGGCACGCCCCCAGACCCCCAGGGTCGGCTTCGCCGAGTCTTGGGTTGTATTCGTTAAAGCCTCGCAGAGCCATGGGGGTGCAGGGGGCTGGCCCCCTGCAAAACCCTAACCCAATTGTTTTCTGGGGGCACGCCCCCAGACCCCCAGGGTCGGCTTCGCCGAGTGTTGGGTTGTATTCGTTGAAGCCTCGCAGAGCCACGGGGGTGCAGGGGGCCAGCCCCCTGCAAAACTTAACCCAGTAGTGTTTTCTGACCCCTGGAATCGCTTCGTTCAAAGCTATGAGTAAAAGTTTATTTGTTGAAGCCCAGACCCCCAGGGTCGGCTTCGCCGAGTGTTGGGTTGTATTCGTTGAAGCCTCGCAGAGCTACGGGGGTGCAGGGGGCTGGCCCCCCTGCAAAACCCTAACCCAACTGTGATTTCTGAGGGCAAAAAACAAGCTGTGGGTTGAGGGAAGGGAAGAAAGGAAGAGTTGAATCGTTAGGTCGTTAATAGATTAAATTATAAAGGTGTTCATGGATAAGCTGCGGGGATTTCGGAATGACTGATGCCATAGGTATGCAAGATTGAGCGGAACATTTTGTTTTGTTCGATTAGGAAGACGAGGTATTCGTAAACGGTTAGTAGGACGGCAGATTTTGATTTTGTGGTGGCGCTCTCCGGGTCGGCCAGGCGGGGGACCAGGGAGCACATTTTTTCGAACTGTTTTTTGATCAGATCGCGACGACGCTTTTCGCTCGAGATGTGGTTCTTGCGTTTCTGGTCCTCGGTGAGGCCCTCGCGCCGCGTGCGGCGCACGGGGGTCAATGCATTGTCTGAGGACGACGAGGAGGACTTTCGGTGTTGTCCCGCCGGGACGAGCTCGTCCCTGTTGTGTTGGGGCGGGAAGTTTGGGTCTGATGCAAATGCGAGGGGGATGTGTGGGCCCTCCGAGTCCTGGGTGGGGTCCTGGACGTTTCCGTAGCCGAGGTTCAGCAGGCCATCTGTTACTTTCGGGTCGAACAGGAAGTTCGGGTCTACCGACACCTTGTCCAGGAAGTTGTTTAGCGCCCAGCTCTCCTGCTCCGACAAAAGCGAGCTGAAGGCGTTGTGTTGTTGTGTGCTGGGACCGGCGTTCGGGGCACCGACGGACGGGGCGCCGCCAGACGGAAAGCCGAAGCTCTGGACCGAGAGGATGCTTGTGCCTGGGGCCGGAGCCGGGGCCGGGGCCGGGGGCGCGGCGGGTGTGGGTGTGGGACCGCCAGGGGTCGCGTCGTGTGCCGAGATGGCAGAAAAGACCGGGGCAGCTGGTGCTGCTGACGTCGTATGCTGGTCGCTGTGTGTGTGGGTCGTCTGGGGCGGTACGCTGCCAGGAACCGTCTGGATCTTGAAGTCGAAGGTGAATTGGTTGAAGGCCTGGTCAAAGTCCATGTCCGGCGGGAAGAAGTCGCCGCTGCCATGGTTCCCCGAATGGGAATGAGGCGAGTCGTAGCCGTTACTGCTGGTGTTGTTATCAGTCATGCAATGACCCTGGTGCAGATGGGAGGTTGATAAGAGCATGTCGGCTTGTGATATAAGAGATCGGTGGCCCCGGTATTTATTGAGTATTCAGGGGCCGGCCGAGATCTCTTTCATGTGAAAGATTTGGGCGAAAGGTGGGGTAACAAGAATTCGAATCCCGCCGCGCATGCACGCGCCGCGCCCAAGCCCTAGCCCTAGTCCAGGTGCGACAGCGCACAGACAGCAGCATGTACCTAGCATTGTCTGACACCGTTCAGGCGAGGCCGCAGCCATACGCGGTGCGTGTTCCGCCGTCTGTTGATAGGGCGAGAGTTGTGTCTCTGTGAGTGGTGGGACGAGACCCTGCATGTTCCTGCTGGGCTCATCGAACAATGGGGTCCGATCCCATTTCATTCCACGCCTATCGCCCGCCCTTGGTCCAACGGTTTTCCCAGGCAGGCAGGGGGAGGGCCCGGCTGTCGGAATGCGCCTGCGATGATGTGCGGTGGGGGAGCAAAAGAAAGTAGACGTCAGCCCCCCCCCCCCCGCCGGGACACCACCACCCCTGTCATGCATGCAACCACCGGTCTCGGGTCACCTGATTGGCCCGCACACAAGCACCTGCATCAGCACACCTCGGTATCCAAAGCAACAACGGACACACCCCTCCAGGAATCCATCGTTTAAATGAGGTAACCAGGACCCCACCACCAGCAACCGACTGTCACATGAAAAAATTCCACAGTCCCTTCCCAGCAGATTCCACCCATCGAGACAGCTATGTAGCTCTGTCTATCGATATATCGAGCTTAATTAGCGCCAGGCGGCAGCTGCGCGCCTCTGCGCGGCGTCGGCTGGCTGCTGTCCTTCTGCCCTGTGACGTGCATTCCCAATCAGGCATACCCCTTTCCCAATTAGGAAGATGTCCCTGACAGCTTCCCAATTCGGCAGCGCCGCTCACCCTATTACATATTACCCCCCCCCCCAGACCCTCTGGGCTTTCTTCGGAACGGGATTTTCCTGGGGGCACGCCCCCAGACCCTCAGGGTCGGCTTCGCCGAGAGTTGGGTTGTATTCGAGGAAGCCTCGCAGAGTCACGGGGGTGCAGGAGGCTGGCCCTCCTGCAATCCTAATCCTAGAATGATTTCTGGGGGCACGCCCCCAGACCCCCAGGGCTCGCTTCGCTCGAGGTTATGGGTAGCCCACAATTATTTCTATTCATTGATCCCTCGCAGATCAAAAATTTAATCGTGGTTTCTGGGTGCACGCCCCCAGACCCCCTGGGTTCGCTTCGCTCGAGGCTATGGGTAGTATTCCATTCTTTGTGTTCGTTGAAGCCTCGCGGAGCCACGCAATCCTTACACAGGAGAGTTTTCTGGGGGCACGCCCCCAGACCCCCAGGGCTCGCTTCGCTCGAGGTTATGGGTAGCCTTCAATTATTTCCATTCGTTGATCCTCGCAGATCAAAAAATTTAATCGTGACCCTGGGTTCGCTTTGCTCGAGGCTATGGGTAGTGTTTTTATTGTTTCTATTCGTTGAAGCCTCGCAGAGCCACGGGGGTGCAGGGGGCTGGCCCCCTGCAAAATCCTACCTCAGATATCGCTCGAGGTTATGGGTGGTCTTCAATTATTTCTATTGGTAGATGCCTCGTAGGCCTTGGGGCTCGCTTCGGTCGAGGTCATGTTTAATTCTACTCGTTGAAGCCTCGCAGAGCCACGGGGGTGCAGGGGGCTGGTCCCCTGCAAAATCCTAACCTAGAGTTGCTATTTCTGGGGCGAGCCCAAAGACCCCCTGGGCTCGCTTCGCTCGAGGCTATGGGTAGTGTTCGATTCTTTCTATTTGTTGAAGCCTCGCAGAGCCACGGGGGTGCAGGGGGCTGGCCCCCTGCAAACCTAACCCACAAGAGTGGATTTCGGATGCGGCTTCACCGAGAGCTGTGTGGAGTTACGTTGTGTTAGGTGTTGGATGCGTGGTGTTGCGTTTGTAAGACAGCATGCATGCGCTGCATTCCTTCCTTTTTTCTGTTTCTGATGAAGCGCGAGGGGAAGTAAAGATAGCCGATGCATATCGATTGGTTCCTGGCCTGGTTAAATACGGATAGATTAAGGTACGTCATGCCATATTGGGTCCTAATTAGCTAGTTAATAGAAGCTAGTGTATATGTAAGCAAAATAGAGCCTTCCATTAATTGCATTGTGCTTCATACTAGATAGTAAGCTTAATGGGTATTAATACTGTGCGGATGTTCTACGGAGGCGGAAATGCCGTCGGCTTACACTGAATCGGATAATGTCTTTTCCTCAGACCTGCATGCATATGCATGGAACAACGCTCGTAGGCGGGGGCGACTTCGGACCTCTTTTTGGTTGTGTTGGGATCATCGATGGGCATCACTCAGTATATACCGGTCCAATCGGCTTTCTTATACCGTTTTTAGCCAACTTCTCAGTGGCTGACAATCAAGATAATGGCTACAGCAACTCCATCCTGTTCTCGGCGAACCCTCGGGGTCTAGGTGCATTCGCCCAGAAATCTTTCTTGTCGTTACTAGTTTGCAGGGGGCTAGCCCCCTGCACCCCGGTGGCTCTGCGAGGCTTCTTCGAATAGCAACAATAAAACACTACCCATAACCCCGAAAGAAGCGAGACCTGGGGGTCTGGGGACGTGCCCCCAGAATCATTCTTGTGGTTAGGATTGCAGGGGGCTGGCCCCCTGCACCCCCGTGGCTCTGCGAGGCCTCCTCGAATAGCAACAATAAAACACTACCCATAACCTCGAGCGAAGCGAGCCCTGGGGGTCTGGGGGCGTGCCCCCAGAAAACCATACCTGGGTTAGGATTTTGCAGGGGGCCAGCCCCCTGCACCCCCGTGGCTCTGCGAGGCTTCAACGAATAGAAAGAAATGGAACACTACCCATAACCTCGAGCGAAGCGAGCCCAGGGGGTCTGGGGGCGTGCCCCCAGAAAACTACTCCTGTATAAGGATTGCAGTGGAGCCAACCTCCCTGTATCTCGTGACTCTGCGATGTTTCAACAAATAGAAGCAATAAAACATTACCCTTATCCCGAGCGAAGCGAACTCAGGGGGTCTTGGTGCGTTCCCCAGAAACCACTCTTGCGGGGTAGCACGGCCCCCTGCACCCCCGTGGCTCTACGAGGCTTCTACGAATAGAAACAATAAAAACACTACCCATAACCCCGAGCGAAGCGGGCCCTGCGG
This sequence comes from Blastobotrys ciferrii, assembly GCA_030573635.1. Lineage (NCBI taxonomy): Eukaryota > Fungi > Ascomycota > Dipodascomycetes > Dipodascales > Trichomonascaceae > Blastobotrys > Blastobotrys ciferrii. Next base: position 9,429 of record JAJMDO010000351.1, read on the forward strand.
GTCTGGGGGCGTTCCCCCAGAAATAAGGATTAAGCTTTGCGAATTCTGATGAGATCAGGTTGGACCTGCAAAAAGAAAAAGTTGATTATGTAATGCTCCCAACGAGAGAAAGTGGCCTTTTGGCCGTACTCTTCAAGTTTGATATCTGCAACGTTACTATTGCAACTGTCCATAAGAGAAAAAAGAAAAATAAAATAAAGAATGAAGCTCAACGCGTTTATGCACGTATAACGTAATTGCAGTTGGCAGGAGCAACTCTGTCATACGTGTAGATATGCTGTTTTGGAAGCACGTCTTAGACACTTAGGGGTAAACGTTCTTTTCTATTTTGGCACAGGATATTGGAATGTTTCGGACACAACCGTGTCAGCTCCAGACAGCTCGGCTAAAACATTTCCATCACCAGCATTGTGCTGAAGTGCCTAACTTTCTTCTTTTCCAAGAAGCCTTTTCCCCAAAAAAAAGAGTATTTCCTAATTGGGACCACGTTCGCCAAAAAAGGAAACCTCCATGCATGCGGCTGCCGTCCGTATTAAAATCACCTCCGTATGCCAATCTTAATATTATGAGATACCGCTTATCATTCCCTCCATCGCTGGCCATGAAACAAAAGGTCTTCCTTAACCAAGCGCCATTTAAAAGATCTATACAGGCCTCTCCTGCAGTACCCATAACCTCGAGCGAAGCGAGCCTCGGGAGCCTGGGGCGTGCCCCGGCAAAAACTAACTTCTGGGTTAGGATTGTGGCGTACCCCCGGAAAAATACTTCAGGGTTAGGATTCTGCAGGGGGCTAGCCCCCTGCACCCCCGTGGCTCTGCGAGGCTTCAACGAATGGGAAAACTGAACACTACCCGTAGCCTCGAGCGAAGCGAGCTCTGGGGGTCTGAGCGTGCCCCCAGTAAAACCATACCTGGGTTAGGATTTTGCAGGGGGCCAGTCCCCTGCACCCCCGTGGCTCCGCGAGGCTTCAACGAATAAGAAAAATGAACATTACCCATAGGCTCGAGCGAAGCGAGCCCTGGGGGTCTGGGGGCGTGCCCCCAGAAAACCACTTCTAGGTTAGGATCGCAACCAACCAATAGAAAGAAACGAATAGCCGCGGGGGTCTGGGGAGTGCCCCAGGAAGGCAGTTCTGGGTTAGGGTCGCATGAGGGTGTGAGTTTTTGACTACATTGAGTCTATATAAGCTTTGATAGCTGCCTCGAGGCCTGGGTCTGGGGCGAAGCCCAGCTGGTCAGCCTTAGACGTGTCGAAATGCGAGGGCCACGATGTTACGATACGTTCGAGAAACTCGTCTTTCTTCTGCTCCACGTACTGCAGTTTGTCCTCTCCTGCGACGCGGGCGAGGGCGTCCAGCATCTCCTGCACGGTGACGGTCATGCCGGGCAGGTTGATTGTTCTGGAGTTGGTCTTTGCGAGTCTGTCTTCTGGGATCGCTGCCGCATGGAGGGTGTTTCGAACCACATTGTCGACGCTTCCGAACCACATGGCCAGGCTCTTCGACACGGGGAGATACGCCTTCTCGCCCACGAGCGGCTCGCGGATGATCGCCGAACAGAAGCTGGAGGTTGCCGACGACGGAGGGCCCGGCCGGACAATAACCGTCGGGTATCGGATCACTCGGCCATCAATGAACCCTCGTCGCGTGTAGTCGTTGACCAGAAACTCGCACACGCTCTTCTCCATCCCGTACGACGACTGCGGAACCGTCATCACCTTCTCCGTGATCACATCCGGCAGCTCGCCGCCGTACACTGCCGTCGAGGACGTGAACACGAGCCTTACACCCGGACACCTCTCGCGACAGAGGTTCAGCAGGCTCCGGGTCGCCTCCACGTTGACCTGGAAGCCGAGATCAAAGTCCTTCTCGGCACCCCCCGACATGATTCCATGCAGCACGTACACAAGCGTCAGGTCCTCCGTCACGAGCCTCTCCGCCTCGTGGCACAGGTCCGCACCCACTGTCTGGACATTCCTCCCTCCCTCAGGAACGGGGGGCGCCGCCACGTCCGTCAACACAAGATTCGCCTCTGCGTCGTTCTGAACAATTGCCCGCGCTAGGCGCTGCCCTAAAAATCCGCCCGCGCCAGTAATCAGCGTCTTTCCCATCTTCGATTCTCTGGCCAACTTGTGAAGCAGAACCCTCGGCTTATATATCTCCGATGCACCCCACGCTACCCCACAGTTTATTATCCACCCCGCATGCATGGGCCAAGCCGCACACCCCCCTGACCCCCCCCCCCATG
>JAJMDO010000352.1:0-11558 GCA_030573635.1 Blastobotrys ciferrii
GAAACTATGTATAGTTCAGGGTTACGTCTTCCAGGGTATGCCTTGTACCCATAGCCAAGGGGACCGGGGGCACCTCCAGATAACTAGTTCGATTATTTATTTTGGGGATGCGCCCCAGCCCCCCCAGGGCTCTCTTCGCTCGAAGTTATTAGTAGTGAAGGTTGTTTCTATTCGTTGAAGCCTCGCAGAGCCACGGGGGTGCAGGGGGCTGGCCCCCCCCAAACCTAACCCTGGTGTTCTTTAAAAACGACCATAATCATTAGCATGGGTGGTTACAATGGATGTTCTTTAAAAAAAAAAAAAAAAAAAAAAAGGCTCACAGCAAACCGTTTCTATTAGTAGATGCTATGGTATTGTTTCTTTTTTGAAGAAAAGACTTCTAAACTAACCTTAAGCGGAGATATTGGCAACTGATCGCACGGTTACGGGTACGTATATTCATACATGCATGTGTGCCTCCCAGCGTGCGGCTCGAAGGTAAATGCAGTAGGATGTCTAATTTTCTACCGCTTCAAGTCAGCCATATTCACCAAGAACAACAGTTATATTCCTTTTTATGCTTCATGAAACTTCTCAGAATGGTTAGAACTTGACAAAGTAACAGTGAGGTTCCCCGATGTACCCAAGTACAACAGATGGCTGATAATGTAAGATTGTGCACCCGTGTGCGGCTGACACTGGGATATACCATAGGCAGTATTTGCATGCAGACTTGCTTGTTGTTTACCCGGAATTCCTGCCCTAAAACATTAATGGTATAGATGTAAAGACAACAACCAATAGTTTGCGAGGCACGAATAGTGGGCCTGGGCCTGGACCGTGCTCGAGGACGAATGGTTGGTGAATGTTTTTGTCGGCTGTGCGGCGCCGACGTTCGGGGGACCAGTAGGTTTACCAAGAGTGCACGTGCGGTCGATCAGTGGTGAACAGACCAATCAACACAACAGAATGACCACATGCGGTCACAGAGTGTAGGGTATATAATGAGCTCAACTTGGCTCGTAGAAGATGTATATTAAATTGACTCCTAAATACTAAGCTCACAGCATGTCCAGCACTGCCACTGCCACTGCTACCGTCCCGCCCAGTGGCGCAAACCTTCGTCCGTTGCGACCGCTTCCTGCACCACCCTCACGGCCATACACCATTCTGCAGTCAACTGCACCAAGCAAGGTGACAAAGCCACGATCCACGGGAACCTCGAGCGAAAAGAAGGAGGCCCGGAAACTCGCACATTCAGACATTGAAAGGAAACGACGGCTAAAAATCAACCATCAGTTCGACCAACTAAAGGCCCTTGTGCCTGCCTGTACCCAATTCAAAGCTGCTTCGGGTGGTGATTCTGGACTGCACAAACTCGAGATCCTACAGCATACAGTCCGTTACATTGAACATCTGCACACCTGCCTGCAGTTGTCCAGACGAGGGTCAAGTGAGGACGATTCTGACGATAGTCAACGCCGCATGAGTATCGCTAGCCTTCTTTCTTAGTTCTCTTGCTAAGCTTAATTTATTCTTATTTATTAATTGATTTACAACCTAGGCAAACACTCAGTATCGGCTTCGATGACCAGTGAGCGCTGGAGAAATTAAACGGTTTCCAAAGTGCGAGGCTCAAACTAGGGGCGGAAGTGTTTCTTCTTTTCCAGAAAAGAAGCAAAAGCGTTAGCTTTGCGAGACCGCTATTCTATAGGCTTTTCTGGCTATCTCCAGTGGGATGAACAGGTGGTTTCATTTCTACATATTTCTTCAGTTAAAGTGTGAATAGCCCCTGAATCTAAAGCTCTGCCAGGGTCCATGCAATAAACAGATAGTCTTGAGCACGTGACTACCTTACGTACAGCAGAGCAGTTAGTGAAGCACGTGACGCACCAACGGTCCATGCAGTCCAGTTTAATTAGAAGCACACGTGGTCTAGGAATACCGGGCTAAGCACTTTACTCTGCACGTGGCACAATTCATATATTTGAGCGAGTCACAGAACTAGGGCTAATCAATAAAGCACGTTTTACCTGCATGTAGGGTCCACACCTCGGTCGGGATCTGAGATGTGTAAAAATTAAGCTAAATTGGTCCCTATCTCCCTAACCCAGAACTGTTTTCTGGGGGCACACCCCCAGACCCCCAGGGCTCGCTTCGCTCGAGGCTATGGGCAGTGTTTTGTAGCTTGTTCGTTCTATTCGTTGGAGCCTCGCAGAGCCAGGGGGGTGCAGGGGGCTGGCCCCCTGCAAAACCCTAACCCAGTAGTACTTTCTGGGGGCATGCCCCCAGACCCCCTGGGCTCGCTTCGCTCGAGGCTATGGGTAGCGTTCTATTCTTTCCAATCGGTCTATGGCAAGCAAATTACAGCAAAGAAGTGGAGTCTGGGAAGCAATATAGACAAATTGTGAAGAAGGCGAGGTGTACGGTTTACGTCAAGAGGCTGAGGTTGTTCGACGTAATGAAAACCCGGTCAAGGTATGTTATAAGTAAACTAGTTCAATTTCGAACAGGACATGCCTTGGTAGGGGGATGGTTTAAAGAACGAGGGATCCAGAGAGATGAAGGTTACAACTGCGGTTGTGGAGAACTCGAAACTATCCAACATATTATCCAGCAATGTCCCAAGAGGGCAGAAGAAAGAAAGAAACTAAAGAAAGTGTCCCCGAACCTTGAGTTGCCAATTTTATTGAACACCAAGAAAGGCCTCCAAGCAATGGCGGAGTTTAGCATGACTGGACGAAAACATGACACAGCGAAGCTCGAAGTGCGCCAAATCAATCAACCTAGTAGCAGGCAGTTGGAAGCAACCCAGGCTACGTCACAGCAGGCTGATTCTTCTGAATCCGGGTCTGACTGAGTCGCTAAAGCGGAGATGATGAGTGGAAGCAAAGAGACAAACAATGCAAAAACACACGAAATGGAAAAAACAATTAGAAATAATTTTATGTATTGGAACAAGAGTCTGGCTTGGTCTTCGTGGCTTAATCCGGGTTTAACTCCGAATGGGTGCGCCTGGCGACTCTATAATAAAATGATTAAATGTCAAATGTTCTATTCTTTCTATTCGATGAAGCCTCGCAGGGCCACGGGGGTGCAGGGGGCTGGCCCCTTGCAAACCCTAGCCCAGAACTGTTTTTTTAACATATGGCTTGGCATGAGGCCGCATGCATGTATCGGTTATTCTCAATTGTATGAAGTGGCAACAATTTTTACAGCCAGTTCACGAGTTCACAATTGCGGAGGCCGATTATATATACAATACAGAACGAAAAGGAGGAATGAGTTGATTCGATGTATGTAAAAGGTGGGTATTCTAGTGGGCTGGCCCCGTTCCTGGCCTGCATCCTCGTGGCTCTGCGAGGCCCCAACGAATAAAAGCCATTGGACATTAGCCATAACCTCGAGCGAAGCGAGTCCAGGGGGTCTGGGGGCGTGCAGCGCTCCAGAAGTTGAGCCGCCCAAGGTTTTCAGACGGTACATACTATATTGGAGTTCCATGTTTTCTGGGGCACAAGCTGGATCTGCTTCGCCGAGGTCTGAGACAGCGGACCTTCTGCGAAGCAGAACAACGCTTTTTGCTTCTTTTTCTGGAAAAAGAAGAATACAACCAACTACGATTTATCCGGGGAAGGGCAAAGAAATGTCTAGAGGGATGCAGGGGCTTTGGGATGTTGCGCATATTAATTTATCATCTCATGAACCGCATAATATTTTGTATTTACAAGACCACTTAGTTGCCGAAGAAACCATAAGTTTCGAGCTGAAGAACGATTTGGTGAACTGCAGTTCTAACGTCAATCTTGGTAAGATCGACAGAAAGATCAGCATTGTTAGGAACCTCATATGGATCGTCAACACCAGTGAAACCCTTGATCTCACCACGTCTGGCCTTGGCGTAGTTACCCTTTCGATCGGTGGCCTCGCAGTGTTCCAAAGGAGTAGAGACGTGGACAAGGATGCACACACCGGATTTTTCAATAGTCTCCTTGGCCTTCTTTCTAGAATCGTCAAATGGAGCAATTGGAGCAGCAATGACAGCAGCACCAGATCGGGTCAGTTCTGAGGCAACGAAGGCAATACGTTGAATGTTTGTATCTCTGTCTGCGCGAGAGAAGCCAAGTTCACTCGATAGCTCGTGTCGCACAGTCTCACCCAACAGAAGGGAAACTGGACGCCCGCCCTCCTGATTCAGGGTATGGGAAAGAGCTCGGGCAATGGAATCCTTTCCAGAGTTGTGGTAACCGGTGAGGAAGACGGTGAAGCCTTGATTAATTCTAGGTGGATGAGATTCTCGGAGCACCTTCACAACTTCAGGATATGAGAACCATTCAGGAATAGGCAATCCCACCCTAAGACGTCGTCGAAGTTCAGTACCGGAAATGTCCAAAGTCTGAGCACCGGCTGGAACTTCATCTCTTGGGCAGTATTCATCTCTATCCGGAAGATAGGTCATTGCTTGGAAAGGAACAACTTCAATGCCAAGTTCACCTCTGTACTTTTCAACCAAGGCCTGAGCATCGTATGGGCCGTAGAAGTCTTCACCCTTCGAGTTCTTTCCAGGACCAGCATGATCACGGCCAACAATGAAATGTGTGGCACCGTAGTTCTTTCTGATAATAGCATGCCATAGAGCCTCTCTGTCACCACCCATTCTCATAGCCAAGGGAAGAAGCGACAAAAGAGCCATTCCATTTGGATAACGTGGAAGAAGTGCTTGATAAACACGGACACGGGTGAAGTGGTCAATGTCACCGGGCTTGGTCAAACCAACCACAGGATGAATCAACACATTAGCTTGTCTGGATCGAGCAGCTCTAACAGTCAACTCTCTGTGAGCTCGGTGCATTGGGTTTCTGGTTTGGAAGGCAACCACTCTCTGCCAACCGAGCTTGCCAAATTGAGATCGGAGTTCTGCTGGAGTGTTTCTCAACCCGGTGTAATCATAATGGTTCAATCTGTTAATTGCCTGCAGTTTACCGCCAACGTAATAGTCGTTGACGTTGTTGAACAAATATTTGATGGCAGGATGGTCTGGGTCGCCTCGGAAGACCTTTTCAGCTTCTCTCTTCTTGTCTGGCTGATAAACATCATCAACTGTCAGAATTGCCAATGGTTCATCATCTCTAAAATCCCGAAGGGTGATTCTATCACCAGAATTAAGGCCCTTGGCCACCTCCTGGGTAACATCCAAATTAATTGGCATGGAAAATAGCACGCCGTTGTCCAATCTCAAGTTTTCGACGACACCATCGTAATCCTTCTGGTTCATGAAACCCTCAAGAGGAGAAAATCCACCACAGATAATCAGCTCCAAATCACAAAGCTGTCGTTCAGAAAGTGTGATATCCGGAAGAGTCTCAGCTTCCTTCAACAAGTCATCTCGGATTGGGGCGTCACGAGCCAACAAATCCTTCAATTCTCCGCCATGAGGTGGGTTAGCCATTTTTTTTTCTGTATCTATCGGTCTATGATCTAGTTGAGGAATTACGAAATTGGCAAAAAGAGCGCCTTTTATTGGCCTCTCGGGCCCGAGTACTGATTGCGTGCTCGTACCCTGAACACACACAATATGCCCCCACTGGGACAAATTGCATCATCGCCTCACATTTGCTCGCAATAAAGAGCCTCTCATCGTGCGGCGCAAGTACCAACGCCGCCCAACCATCATCGATCAAGGCGAAAATTCGAACGAATGTTACCACTGAGCGGGTGATCCGAGCGGCAGTCCCAGGCTCCGGATCCTAGACGAGAGGATGTGGCCGTCGGGTGTTGTGTGAATCCTGAACAACAAAGCTGATCGTGTGTCTCACGCCGGTAACTGACTGTACAATTGCATTGTATTGGTAAATTGACAACATGGACTTGAGACATTTGATCTGAACCCTTTGGAGTCTAGACTGTGGACCCGTTTCTCCGAACTCAGGGTGTTTCTAAGATTCACCCCGACAGGTACAAACTCTTGTCCAAGTCGAAAATACCATCTCACGTGACCGAGTCGGACTCCGGTCCCGAAACCTCAACTGTAGTAGTCAAACTAACCAGAGATGCCTTGGCCTGCGACGAAGCTGTAAACTAGTTAGTGCCCATAGAGGATGGTGAAGATATTGCACCTGTCTGACTGTTGGATGATGCACCATCACACAATTGATTTAACAAGCGGTTAACTTGGCAATGGCTTGGCTAAAATTGGTGCCTCAATTGACCTTTTCATCAAGTAATGGTTCACATGTATATTCCTGCCATCATTTGATGTCCACCGATTTAGTATTTAGCATATAGGTGGCTCCGTTCGTTGTATGATGTTATGTCCGCAAATTCGTGTTGTGGGGGACCCCCCGTATTTATACTTCAGCAAACAAGGATCTTTTCCCAGGTCACATGTTTTAGCATAATAAGCAACAGTGATTGCAATTACCAAATCAATAATCAGTGCATTGTTTGTTTTCACTCCATCTTGGTCTGTGTTGGGCTAATTACTGAACCTTGGACAGTTAAGGAGTGACGAATTACAGCCATGACCTTGTGTATGTTGTTGCCTGTTTTATATAACTCACAGATTTTCATTCTGGGAGAAGACTTCCCGCTCCCTTGGGTCGACTTGGCCGAATTTGGGCTGGAAAAGTCCTCTATGAACTCGTTTGTTTCTTTCCTTGTAAAGTGGGCGTCCGGAGGGGGATTATGGTTTCATAAAAAACGCAGCCGGTCCACCTGAATCTGTGAGCCCTGGGATGGTAATAGAGCAAATGATTCGGGCCTGAGATCGGTTCTTTCTTTTGTCTGGAAAAGTCAAAAAAAAAAAAAAAAAAAAAAAAAAAAAAGGACCGATTCCAAATGGAATTATGAACCTGACCTATCACTCCCGAATAGCTTAACACCAATCATCAGACTTTGAACAAAAATGAACAAGAAGATATTTCTGCTTGTGGGCCCAGTTCGTCGACCTCGGTGATGCTGATCCAGAGGTTTGGGAGAATGTCTCCAAGAATCATTCTACTAGTACTCTTCGTTAACGGGCCTGAAACGTCAGAAAAGCTTTGCCTCGCTAACAAGAACACGGAGCGTTATAATTTATGGGCTCAACTTACGGGCCGGATGGGTCGGTCATGCATGCCATGCGGATTATGTAATACATTACGTAATCCTCGTGCCTGAACGAGGAGAGTGGGCTGATCAATGCTTTACACCTTGAAGGGTATATAAGGAACAACAAATGGATTCGATAGGCATTTGGGAGTTTGCTGTGAACAGTAGGAGGGGATGTCAGAAGAGAAAGGGGTCAAGCAGGCCTCGGCTAAGCCGGCAGTAAAAGACAATAGATACAGGATACGGGATAAGCCACTTGACACCAAATGCTGTGGCTGCGGTGGTACGAACTGCGATGAAAAGAAGAAACAACAACGAAAGCAGCTATTTGATTGGTGAAAACACAACCAGCATGGTGCAATGCGATGCGATGCGCGTTAAACTTATACTGTATTCAGGTACCACCTAACTAACACTTCGATCTATACCCTATAAAGCACCTTAGCCTTGATTAACCATATCATGCAAGCTCTGACTTTTGCATGCTTTCCTGCATGTATGTCCCAGAAGTCCGGTCCTGAGTTAGGATATTGCCGAGTAATGAAATCACAAAATGAGGCTATAGTAACGCGGAAAATGAATGGTTAATGGGCCCGTTGCACCGAATTTGGTGCATTATGTTCAGCTATTCATTCCTAAGGGGCTAGTCTAAACCTTCTATTTGTTTTATCGACTCATCGCTATCTTATCAATCAATCAGATAAACCTAATTGGGATTTTTTTTTTTTTTTTTTTTTTTTTTTTTTTTTTTTTTTTTTTTTTTTTTTTTTTTTTTTTTTTTTTTTTTTTTTTTTTTTTTTTTTTTTTTTTTTTTTTTTTTTTTTTTTTTCCATTTAACATTATCCCACTTCTGGAAGCGCTGGTTTGTACACAGGTGTGACATAGGCAAACTCTTAAAGGAACTGGAGAAAAGACCAACATTTACTCCTACATTACTAATCTAGCTGGTATTACCGGAAAAATCAGCGGGGTTTAATCAGATCCTGGGTGCCTGGTAGCACCAGAAAACACATATAGAACTAGCACATTGAAATATGCTGGCATTGTCAGATTGTAAGATACATAGTCTACCCCGACGTCCGCGAAGCGGACCCCGGGGGTCTGGGGGCGTGCCCCCAGAAGAAAGTCTATTAGGTAGCATAGTCTATCGTCTGCCCTTAACACGGTTTGATTGATCTTTTTCAATGATATCACCAACACCACCGAGTTCCTCCATTTGGTCTTCAGCAATACGAACCTCTTCACGACGCTCCCACCATCGGTCTTCGGAAAGCTCAAAGGCGATACGTTTGAGCTCCTTGCCACGCGCATCCTTGTTGTTGGATAGAGACCATTCAAGGAATTGCGGGGCGGTTCGTTGGTAGAAGGCGCGTAGGGCTTCAAATGGCTTAGGATGAGGTAGCCACGGCCGGGGGTCGGGGATGGTTTCATTAGATTGTTCTTCCTCTTCCTCTTCTTCCTCCTCTGGTTCGGGTTCGGATTCGTCGGCATCCGACTCTAGTTGTTCGTCTTCACTCTCACCTTCATCGTCACCTTCTTCGTCGTCCTCCTCCTCTTCCGAGCCCTCTTCTGCTTCTTCCAGCTCGCTTAGATCTTCCCAGTACACTTTCAGACCGTCCAGCTTGTTGAGGTCTACAGAGTACATGCTGTCAAGCGTGAACTCGCGGTCGCCCTTCTCCCACACGCCTCCGAAGATAAAGAGCAAATCATCCACGACTACAGTCGACGCGTTGAACCTTGGATGCGGCATGGAGTTTCTGACAGGATACTCTTTCACTTCAGCTGTCTCGTCGTCGTCGTCGTCGCCGTCTTCACTACTGCCCTTCTTGGATTCTGTGTCCTCACTTTCAAGCCCAAATAAATCGTCCTCGTCATTCTCCTCTCCTTCCTTAAACCCGAGCTTGGACTTTAGAATCTGTGACAAGTTGGCCTCCAAATCAGCTTGTCTTTCTGCTTTGGATTTGTTCTGAGCCACTGGCATGTTTTTCTTCTTGCGAGTCTGTCTCAAGCTTAGGGAAAACCAACGATTCATTTCGACCTGATATGCGTACATATTGTTGAAGAAATCGGATTCCAGGGACTCTTCAGTCTCATCTGTATCATACACACCTCCAAATAACACGCCCCGTCCTTTGTGATACACCATTGAGCAGCCGACCCGCGGCGAAGGGGCAAATCCAGACTTTTTTCGCCGTTCCCATCTGACCGCTTTCAAATCCTGCTTCATTTTCAAAAGCCACGTATCAGTGTGCACTTTACCTTTTTGCAAGCCCTTCGAGGCCTTGACCTTGGAATACCCACCCCAAATTACCGCACCGTCTGCCGACGGTAGAAAACTGTGGCCGGACCGTGCATCTGGAACAGGATGATTGGGAGGCATTTCAATCTGAATCCATTTATACGACGTAACGTCAAACGCCCATAAATCAGAAAGATATGTTGTCGAAGTGGCCAAATCTCTAAACCCGCCGTGCAACAATATATAGTTTTTCCAATATGTCAGACGATGACCAGATCGCGGACTCGGTCCCTTTTTATAGTCAATCTTGGTCCACTCCTTCAACTGTGCATCCAAAATCCACGTGTCTCCATAATGGTAGAACGTGTTTTGCTTTGGCGATGAAAACTCACCACCAAACATTAGAATCACTCCCGACGGATGAACGCACATAGCATGTCCACTTCGAGGCAACGGCGCATTCTTAGATTCAATCTTCCGCCATTGGTCTGTATCAACTGTATATGAAAACAAATCATTGTAGAACACTGACAGGCTCCCGTTCTGTGCCTCTCCGCCAAACAAGAACAATTCTCGTTTACCATGCACAGGGCTTGCAACCATAGCACCATTCAATCGCTTAGAAGGTCTTTCACAAGCAGTAACAGTAATTGCCTCAAACTGAGCTTGTTCCTCGGCATATTTCGCCAAAATCTCTTCGATCCCCTCATCATCGTCATCATCACCAGCCTTTTTGGCCCGTTTCTTGTCCTTATTGGCTGATTTACTCTTTGCCTTCTCCTGCTTCTCAGCCATCCGCGCCTTCTTGGCCTCTTTATCCTTCTTATCCTTCTTCTTTCCCATCCTTATTTTGCCTCTGTCTCTCACGGCCAAAATTTATTTTTCACTTCACCATCACTTTTTTTTCCGCTGTCCCCCAGCTTCGAACTCCCATCAAACCAATTCTCATGCATGCATACAGAACCGATAGCTACTATTAACTATTAACTAGTAACTAGTGACTGCCATCCAATTCACTGAGTAGTATTCTTATCAAGCACGCTGAATTGGACTAACTGTGATAACTAGCGTTATTTGTGGGGTTTTCTGGGGGCACGCCCCCAGACCCCCTGGGTCGGCTTCGCCGAGTTCTGCGTTCTGAACGGACCTAGTTCTTTTCTGGAACAATAAAAGCACATGAGGTCTGTAGGGCTATTCTCATTATAGTTACGACTATGTGTGGTTTTTGATAGGTGTACTCCAGACCCGATCTTTCGGTCGACAGTTTTTCTACAAAAAGGGCTACTATCTTTCGGAAGATTGATATAGAACAACGAATTGCTCGTCACATTTTAGTAGCCCTTTGTGGGATCAATACCGGCGTTTTGACAATGGGGGTTTAGTTGGTGAAAGCTGCATAATAGTCTTGTCATTAAAGACACGGCAAGGGCGTCAATGTCCTATTTCATTGTCTCAAGTTACCGCATTTGTACAGGGTTGCTATGCTACTAATTTTCTGGAGAAAACCGCTTGAACTGGTGTTTTTCTGGGGCACGCCCCCAGACCCCCAGAGTCGGCTTCGCCGAAGATTGGGTACCCATAACCTTCTGCGAAGTAGAATTAACACCTTTTGCTTCGTTTCCAGACACTATTCAACGAATAGTTATTGGCATGGGCTACTTCTTTCCTAGAAAAGAAGAAAACCATTTGAATAATTTTTGGGTGGCTAAATCGGATGAGGATACCGGTGATCCTTGTCATTTCTATTTATAGTAGGCGGTGGCAAAAAGTATAAATAGACCCACCTTCCCAATCAACCCAATTTCTTCTACGGATAACTTCAAGATGAGGTCTGCCCAAAGCAACAGTAATGCCTAACTCTGTTATTCCGGGTGCTGACACTGGAGCCTACTTTGAAGGTTAGGTAACGTGCTATATTTATCACTTGAAACAGAACAAGCACTTCGGCTTCTGCAACAAGCACTTGGAAACTTTGGCTCACATACAGCAATATCGATTCAAACAACCCTCTATTGCTATATTGGAAAGACTCCGAAACAGCCACATAACCTAGAAAGGAAGTTTGTACCCCATATTCCGCTCCTCAGACTTCTAGACTAAAGCAGGAAATCCAACTGAACTTACTTGGTAAGTTACTCAAAACAGCCCGGAAAATATTCAATCTAAAACCCATCAGAGAGGTATAGCAGTTTTTGGATCAGAGCAACCTCAGGCAAATTCGTTCTTATAATGGTAATCCGCGAAGCGGAACCGG
>JAJMDO010000353.1:0-11550 GCA_030573635.1 Blastobotrys ciferrii
TTCGATACTCACAGGGTCACGAGGTTGGCCCCTTGGTGTATTCCTTCAAAACCATATGTATGGAAGGTTCAAGCCATTATAGCAAACAGGCCTTTACCCATAACTCCGCGAAGCGGACCCAGGGGGTCTGGGGGCCTGCCCCCAGATAACTGCACAACCACAAGTTGTACACACGAGTGCAAATTTAACGAATCACGGTCTTTTGCGCGTACCGTTTACGTTTCTTTTTATGCCGGTTGTTGTGGGAGGGCGGATGCGACTGGTGGATGCATTAGTGGTGGAGGAGTTGGAGACCGAACGGGACTGGGGTCTCGTGGCAGTTGTAGAGGAGGGAGGGCCTCTTTTTCCGTAGATGCGGCGTTGCATTGTTTCTTCTTTGAGACGGCGACGTTCGTTCATTTCCTCTTCCTTTTTGCGACGTATGGCATCTTGCTGCTGGCGCTTTTCTTGGAGAATGCGTTCCTGCTCTCGCTTGCGAGCTAGGGCAGCCTCTCGCTCGGCTTGTAGCTCGTCGTCCCGAGTGAGTCCCTGCCAATTAGAGTCGAAGAGTAACTTCTGCGTGTGTTCGGTCTGGGAGAGTATCTTTACCCACATGTCTAGCAATTTGTCTGTGTTTTGTACCGTGTTGAGTACCACGTCTAGGTCGTTCTCGGCCTTCTCGATAGCCTCGTTCACCCCGTCCATTACATCGTTTGTTTGTCGCACCTGTTCCAGCTCGGCCTCGAGAGTCTGTTGGCGTTCCTCGGGGGTTATGTCTTGATCCGACGGGTTGTTTTCCGCCAGATGCACCTTGAGAGAGTTTAGCGAACTCGACAGACCGTTGATGTCCGCCATAGTGGGTGGTCAGTGGTGATAATTAATATATCTTCTTGTGCCTGGTTGGCGGTGATTGTATATACTCAGCGGGCGTCTGTATATACTACTATGTACGGAAGTATACGCGCGGTCGCGCGTCGTAGTGCGCGGTTGGAAGATCTGCCGGACGATTACTGAAAGTGGAAGTGATGGCAGGGGTCCCCATTGATATCGATGGAATTTTCTTTGCATGAGTGCGGATTTGGGTTTAAGACGGTGGCGGGAGGATTGGAATGGTGTATATAGCTATATTGTGTCACCCCTTAATTGAATATACCAATCCGTCGTTAGCGGCTGGATGCATGGTCGGAGAGCAAGCCAATTAACAGTAGAACGTAGGTTTGTCATGTGCGTCTATAACATGCACTAGTTATGCAACGCGCGTGCCGACTATACTCTAACTTCTGGAACCTTAATTGGTTGTGTTGCCAGGTGAGTGCGTGTATAAGGTTTATAGTCCAAAACAGCCACCGGATAGTTAGTTGGCTATATATAAAATTGCTAACTTTATAAATTTGACCAGCCTCCCTGGTACGTGTGGAACTTGTCCTCCCTTGTTGTCCGGTTTCCCCTGTTTTGGTCATGTCTGAAAGCGAATATAATAATAACCTTAATTTCGGGACAGGAGTACAACAAGCTCCAGTACCCTTGAAGTTTTCTCCTTTTTCTCACCGACACGACAGTACTAACGACGACAACTACGTTATGAGCGATTTTTCGGAATCCTCGTCGAATATTGGTGGCCCTGTCAAGGGGTCCTCGACTTCTTCGTCATCGGCATCTGACGAGGATGACAGTTCGGTGGATTTGTCGGATTTCTTGACCACGGAGCGTGGCTATGTTGAGCAGTTGACTTCATTATTGTCCTACATGGAGCGCAGAGAGCAGAAGAATTCGGACCTGTATGATACGATTAGAAACATTAAACGCATTCACAGTATATCAAAGGAAACATGGTCCATTGAGTCTTGGGTAAGAAGAATAATATTTTGGCCGCGCGCTATTACTAATTTGCTAACCTTGTCTCGTTTGTTTAGATTGCCATAGGGGAGCCCTATTATTCCAGGTATATTTCCCTCTACAGACCTAATCTTTCGGATGACAAGATTATCAACAGCTTGTACAGGATTCCGTTGGTAATATTGATGCACTTGTCTCAATACTTAAAAACCGTGAATAATAAGGATAAACTCAAAAGTCCTTCGAGCGCGGTTCTCTTGCATACGCTTGCCTGGCAGGCAAAAATAAAGTTGGAAGCCTGTGATGCGGAACGCGCTGTTGCTACTGCTAATTATGAGCAGCAACTACCACTAACAGAGTCAGTAACTGCGTCGTCAGATTATCGAACCGAGCGAGATGACAGCAACTTGCCGTCCACTGGGTCAGACATGACGCCAAGGGATTCAAAGGGGACGGAGAGCACGCCAGTGTTGACGTTAACGTCAGTTAGAGAGTCCCGGGCCAACAAGATCTCTTTTTCCAATGTCAAGCAATTTGACACTTTTGAGTGTACAACCGCGTCCTTCGATCCTCGAATGGTGGTATCGAGATGTCATTTCATGTTGTCGCTTGTTCATCCCAAGGCTGGAGACAGTTGGGTGGGGATTCCGGTTGAGGCTCTTTTACTCGCCGGGATCAACGGTTCTAATAAGCAATTGGTGTTGTGTTCGATTGAAAATCCTGGAAGATCTTTGCTTTTCCCCCCGTTTGTGAAGGGCGAATTGACTTATTCAGATTCGGATTCTGACCATATTTCAATTGTGCTCAAGAATGTGTCTGATACTTCTCGCAAGATCATTCTTACTCGCAGTTGCACAGGTGACAATGACCAAAAGACTGAACAAAGGGTCCGCAAATGGCAAGAGAAATTAAGCGATGTTTTCCCTTGTTCCAGTCCGAAAGCAACGACGCCTCTACCACCAAGATCTTCTGAACCTTCCACCACGACAACTGATACTGCTCAAAAACGTTTCAGTTCCTATTTGACTGATAATTCAATCGGCCTGGGTCTCAAATTTAGCGACTTTGAACCCTTGGACCTATCGTTTTCCTTTTCGGAAAAGATTCAAAAGTCTCCGCCTATACCGTCACCGGAAGATGTATCTGCAGCATTGGGTGAAGCACCCACGAGATTTCAAACTATGGACTTGCCTACTCCACCAGTTGGTGGAGGTGAAACAGCCGACGAGGTGAGGAATGAGTCCAAAAATGCGGCGGGAGCCGCGACGCCTGAAATGGATGACGAGATATATAGCACTCCAGTAACCCCGCCTGAACCAGAAGAAACGACAAAGCCCATCAAAAACACACGTTTTAAGCTCACGCCAGAACGTATTTCAATACCGCGTAATCCAACGCCCACAGGCAGCCCATCGACATCTATCCAACAACGGTCCCCGGAAACATTCCAGATCGGCAAAAGATCAGCCGATGATCATTCGTCTTCAACGCCATGGAGATATTCAACCCTGGTAAAGAAGCCGCCTTTGAACAAGGACAAACAACTTCCTCCTGGTCCTCCCTTGGGTCAATCGCCACAACCAGATTTGACGATGGCTACCAAAGTTACCAACAAACCTTTACCGCCAAAGGAAGAGAAGGACAAGAACTTCACCACCGCTACCAACAACAATAATGACGCGTTCAAAACATTAATCTCATCCTCACCACAGAAAGGGCCACCAACTCTTCCCTTGCCATCTTTGGACTCATCTAATAACATTGCGCTGCCTAAGTTTGACTCAAAGACCTCTTTGAGCGCGTACCTACTTTCGAGCCCAAAGTCGCCCAAGTCACCGACGAAAACCTCACCTCCTCCGCCTGTGACAGAGGAGTTGCCCGATATTGATAAAGTAAAAGAATCGAGCGAGGCCATCCAACAAATAGTCATGGATGAAGACACCAACAACAGCAGCAAACAACGTTCTGTTTCACAGCCAATTACGAACGAGCCAACAAAACCGCGTACTGGAAGGAAGCGAGCAGTATCCACCTCTGGGGCGATAGACAAACGTTTGCCACCAAAGCCCTCTGTCAAGTTTGACATTGCAGCAACCGCGAATGAAGATGACCAGCCTCAGATCACCGTTGAAAAGAGGACCAATGGTCATAACAACTACGGAAATTTTGTTCGAAAGGTTTCTGGTGGTTGGAAGAATCTTTCCAACAAGCTGAAGAAGGGTAAGCGGCCTGAACCTACAAAACCTCGAATGCCCATAATTGAGTCTGATGAATGTGATTCTCTATTTGCTGACAACAAGTTGGAACCGGATATTGAGGTAGCGGTGAGTGACAATGGAGCGGAAGAGACGACATCGGACGAATCGCGTTCATCAGTTGGATCTTATCGGACCACTGACACAACTCAATCGCCAGAGATTCAATCCAAATCACCATCCCCGGGGAACATGCAATTGCATTACAACAGGGCCCTGAACAATGTCCAGGACCATCGGCTCCAGAATGGCAACATGAACGAGTCCCCTACTAAAGCAGTAAATGATCGTTCAATAGCCACTGCGTTTTGTGAAGAAACCAGCAGCTTGTCGGTAGCCGATGGTGTTGGCCAACTGGACAAGAAGGAAAAGCTGGTCTTATTCCGTGGAGTTTCCTACATCTCACAATGGCAGAATAATAGTTGGATGTCACTACAGAGTGGTGAACTCCACATTGAAGTGTCAGTAAGTGGAGAGGGAGGAATGATCATCGGCTATTCTCCAACTGCAGGAGACACCAACCACAATTACAGTGCACAAACACCAGTGATTATAGTCTCTCTCTCACCAAAGAACGAAATAAAGAAGTCTACTGCGCTAGACATTCAAGTTTACCAAACAAATCACATCACCATGTTCCGGCTGAGAAGCGGATTAGTTGCAGACCGCTTCCACGAAGCTGTCCAGATGAGTAAACTCGACGTCTCCAACCAACCTTTACTCTACGCCAAGCGAGCCAACGCTTCAGCACCCAGCTTAGCCGCACCAAGCATGACATCCAGCAACTCTTCCCTAGGAAGTGTCTCAACGGCCATTCCACCGCCCCCTCCTCCCCCCGTTCCATCCGAAGTGCAGGCGACACCTAGCCCTATTTTTTCAGACTCGTTTGGTCAGGAGCTCTTGCTCTTGAACAAACTCAAGTGCAAGCTTCACAGAAAGGAGGCCACAGGCAAATGGAGCCAGCCATGCGACATTCAAATGACAGTCTACAGCGTCGCCGGAAGTAGCAGGAAGAAGCTCCTATTATACAATACAACAGACAGGCAAACGATTTTCAACCAAGCGCTCCGCCCATCTTGTTTCAACCGAGTAGGAAAGGTTGGCATCTCTATTCGAAGAGAAGATGAAGAATCAGGACCCGCCGAGATCATCTTCATGGTACAAACCAAAGGTGACAGAGAAGCTAGATACGTCAATGACCTTCTCACAAGTGAATAATTTGCATTGTAAGATATTTTAATACATATAATTTCAAAGTACCTACCGAGGTGCCTAAGTCAGTCTTCTTCAGGCTCCGGCTTAGCCATTCTTCTGCAAAGCAGAAAAAACGAGCTTTTACTTCTTTTATTATCAGTCGATTGCAGTGGCTTGGATATATACAAGTTCTATAATATTTACAGTTGAGAGCCGATACCGGAGACGACGTAAGCTGAACCGAGGTAGCGGCGAAGGTCTGCATGATTAACATCGTGTGTATCTTCCACTTCACCCCAGAGTTTTGTTTGATGGATGATTTCGAGATTGACCAAATCTGCGATCTGGTCGACTGTGTGGGAACGGTTTAACACCAGTAAGCCAGCAATTAGGGACTTTGCCGTAATGGTAGCCCGTTCCAAGGCAGCGAATTGCCATGGGTTGAGACCTTCGATCCATTCTCTGACAATGGCTTTAGTTTCCTCTGTCTGAGTGTTTCCGAAAAGCATGGTGTCACCATCCAGCCAGTTCAGACGGACCTTCCAAAAATCCTCAGCCCGATTAATGACAGGGCGATATTGGTTCTCCTGAGCCATACGAAGTGTACCTTCACAATCATCTGAGGGCGCAAAGACCAGAAGAGTGTCCGTGTCTAAATACGGCATGAGATATTCAACAACATCTCTTCGTTCATTAGGAGAATCTTGCAAATCAATAGCCCGAGCTGCCAGGGAAGTCAGGGGAAGAGAATGGGGCTTGATTTTCAATGATGTGATGACGGACCATTCCTGAGCCAACAGATGTGCAACTGTAGATGACGGAACAACTAACCTATTTCCCTTTGGGGTTTTGATAGGGGAGGAGTCCAAAGCGACCGCGTAATGGTTATCTTCTTGGGGTTTAACGTCAACTTTAGTCCAAAACTTCTCAAGCGTTCTTTCAGCTCGATTCGTCTCAGATTTTGTGTTATTTTCGACTCGTCCAGAATACAATCGAAAGCTAGTCAGAGTTGGTCTATGGACTACTGGGCGTAGTAGCAGTCCTGCTCGGAGCCTTAGATTTCGGGTTAGTAACATCTGAATATGTAGGGTGGTGAAGTGAAATTTCGTTGGGACATACACAGGCCAACTACCTCTTCAGAGTTAACGTCCACCATCTAACCCCACTATGTCCCAGGAAAGCATGCAAGACGTAAGTGGCCCTAATTCGAGAGAAATTCCGGGCTAACGAGTTTAGATGTTCCAACAAGTGGAACAAAAATACTTGCAAACACAACAGGAGTTACAATCTGTCAAGTCACAAATAGCACAGCGAAATCGCGAAATACAGCTTGCAGAGGTCACAGAAAAGGAACTCAAAAGCGAAGGAGTCGACACGGTATGGGAAGGCGTTGGCAAAATATTCATGAGCACCAGTCTGGATGATTACCTCAAAAGTCTAGAGAATGACAAAGCCAGCATTAAAGACGACATTACCGCCCTTAACAAAAAACAACACTACCTAGAAACGACCTTTAAAAATGTAAACGACGCCATTACAGAAATGGCCAAAAGAGGTAGTTCCGCATAATTGACTATTCAGCCCCTGCTCTGCACCCAAACCAATTCTTATTGCCCTATGCGCTACAACCTCGCCACACTCAATATCTTATTGAGCGCCATATACGGTTACCGTCGAGTCTTCTTTTTCCAGAAAAAGAAGCAAAAGCGTTGTTCTGCTTCGCAGAATGGTCTTCCGCAGAACCACAGGGGTTTGGGGGCGTGCCCCAGGAAGATAACCCCAGGAATTTTACTCGTCGATTAGTATCCTTCTTTTTTCCGGAGAAAAAGCAAAAAGCGTACTTGTTGTGCTTCACAGACGGTTCGCTTTACCAAAACCTCGACGAAGCCGACTCGGGGGTTCCTGGCAGCTCAAGAAGAGCTCTGATGATCTAATCTACGACTTTAAATCTTCTTCTTCTTCTTCTTCCAACAAAGAGGCAAAAAACATCTAGTTTGGGGCTTTGAGATGGAGTCAGATGTAATCTGAGTCCGATTTATCTATAGACCAGTAAGAAGTGTGGTTGAGGCTGAGGCAGAGGTCAAACTTTGAGGGACCCAAGTCTAATAAGCGATTGACGCTTCGATCGAGGATTTCATATTGTTCGTCCATGGATATTGTCTGTCCGAAAAATGAAATCACTAGTTTGGCGGTTTGTAAATTTGGCAGAAGGGCTAAGCGCATTATTTGCTCCTCGGTGGCGCCCCAGACAACGGCGGCGATTTCGACCAGCGGACTGTTGATAAATTCCGGTGTCATGAAGATGTCAAGCGTACTGCATGTTAGTGAAACGCGTTCGAGGGTGTGCAGAACAGATGTTAGGGGCATTAACGACTTGTTCGAACTGATGCCCATGCTGGTTAAATTAGGAAACGAATACCACGACAAAAGGTCGAGTTTTGAGTCGTTAATAATAATTTCCCTGGCAGAACATGTTCCTCCATCGCCTGGTAATACCAGACAATTGTTAAACGTTATTCTGGTCACTGATGATGGAAGATTGATCAAGTGTTGGTATGGCAACACAAAACTTGGACGAAGGCCACCTACAAAGCCAACCTCCTCCAGGTTCTTGCAAGACATTAGGAAATCTATCACTCCATCCAATTGAGAATCTGCCAGCCGCTGCGTACTCGTCCATTGGAAGGAAATGTACTTGAGACTTTCTGCGTTACGAATGTCAAGATACGCAAATGATTGATTAGAGCCCGAAGTGTCATTCATCAACACTTCAAGAGAACCTACCCGATGACCAACTTCTAGGACTTGTCCTAAAGAATCGTCACGGTCCTTTGCAACGACCATATTTGGGACTCTGAAGTCCAATGGAGACTTGTTTATCCTCTCCACAAGCTTCCAATGTTCTGCTACATCAACAAAAACATAGAAGCCTAGTAACAAGACTTTTAAATTGCACCTGTTGGAGCGATTCCATGACATCAAACAATATTGTCATCACCTTGTCAATTGCTCCATGACTTATGATGTCACCTTCAGGGACATCCATGTTCATAAACACGTCGATTCCAGAGACCCATTCTAAAATCGCTCCCAGACCGTTCTCCCTATGCTCCTCAACATCCTTTAATGATATGTATTTGAAGCAGGTGGGTGATAATTGCAGAATTATTTGTGTGTCGTCCACCGAACAGGTAACTGTCACATCCAGCTCAAACGTTAGTCTTTTGCTCCATTCAACAACATGCTTCAACCTCTTGCTGGTCCCCTTCAACATAAATAAAGAACTTTCGGGTACATAAGCCAATATTAGCCCCAACACTTCTACCGGCAGCTTCAGTATCCCCATTTGTCACAATAACTCCCTCCCAAAGCCCCTCAAAGTAATCTAGAAAGATCCCCACAAGCAACGCACCTTAAACTTTAATTAACTGATAATTGCATTAGCTAGTAGTCGTCGCGTTGGGCTTCGTCGGGATCGACCCCGATCGTATCCTCGTATCCCATGGCACCTTGTCGTCGTCGTCACCTTGGTATTTATCCTACAAAATCATGTAAATAATGTAACTTTTGTTGTCTTCTTTTCATGTTAGTTGTTTTAATTTCTTGGGGGCAAGCCCCCAAACCCCCTGGGCTGGCTTCGCCGAAGTTGGGTCTGTAAACTATCTTCCGGCAAACGAACAACGTGCTTTTTGATTCTTTTTCCGAAAATGAATTAACTATTGGTTTAATTGGCTTCATTTTGGAGGAGAGAACCTCGCGGGGCTATCACTTGCTTCTTTTCTGGAAACGGAAGAACGCTATCACACCAATCCTGTTGTTCTGAGAGGTATATGCCTTCACTGGGCTCAATTACCGAACCTTTAACCTCTCGCCGTCTACTACTATATAATTATAACCACAAGTACCAAAACCGTATACAGATGCATATGGCTGGTAACAATTAAGAGCGTTTTTACGACTATAGCTACACGTATATAACATATAGTAGTAAGTTTTAACTAGCACGGCACTTCCCTCTCTTGTTTCGGATATGATGTAACAGAAGCGATTCAAGTTTTTTCTTCGATACTAGCAGGTAGCGGGGCAGGAAACAAGATTAGAAGCCGAATTTACAAAACTTGTTAAGGCAGTTGGCCGGTGGAGAGTAATATATACCTCATTCTAGAGGCTTGTCGGTAGAACCCTTGTTGAAGACCAAAGATGAACTTGTCATTATTTAGTACTGCTCGAAGTGCTGAGAATTAATGGACATCAACACTGTTCAAAGGAAAATCAGAAGTTTGATAACGAACTGTAACATCTCAATTATCTGGAAGCTACATGTCCTCGTGCCAGAGGTTTGTACATGCTGCTAACATCCGCAGTAATGATAAATTTGTTTTTTATTCGTTGAAGCCTCGCAGAGCCACGGGGGTGTAGGGGGCTGGCCCCCGGGCCTGCAATCCACTTCACGAAAAGAACAATATATATATACGCATTGCACAGATATATATTAATAACTTGTGGTTTTATGGAACAATTGGAGATGGTTACCGCATACTTGCAACAGCTGATCATGAAGATGAAAATAAGTCAGTGCAGCATATAGAAAGCTGGTCTCAACACATGGTAGGAATCCGTGTCAAACATTCCGCAAATTAAAGTGAAACCACGGGAATTGGGCTCTGCCCCAAGAAAAGGCTTACTCGTAAAGACCTACGCTGTAGCCTAAGATCCAGCGTATGTGATAGGTGGCAAAGGAAACGCTCATGCGACAATTTGTGAAGAGCGATTCATGGAGGTTTTGTAAGTTATATTTTAAACTATACAGCACTATAGCCACCTCTATTACCGCCAGCGAACGTGTTGATAATTTTGCGGGTAAAGTCGCGGATCAAAAACGGTAGGTCACGGACTGTGTCAGATTGAGGAAGCATGTCCATACCAGTCAACCCATACCGGTTGTAATTGATCCACGCGCTGGCAATAACATATCCGGCTGCGGCAAGCACTATCAGTACAAAAAGCCAAGTGAAAAAGCCCCATGAGCTGCCAGAATCCGACTTCTTATCGTCGTCCTTGTCATCTTCGGGCTTCTTGTCCTTTTCTGGCTCCTTCTTCTTGTCACCATCTTTACCCTTGTCTCCGTCCTTATCTTTGTTATCCCGTTTACAGGCAACGTCAGTCTTCCACTCTAACGACAGCTGCTTGCCGTCCCAGCCAACAAACTTGATGTTATCTTTACTCTTCTCGTTCTTGTCGCATATAAAATCGATCTTTGCACCCAAATCCTTATTACCTCCCCATTGACCTCCAAGCATCTCCACCTGAAGACCCTCCTTGTCATCCTTCAACTTGCTGACCTTTGCCCCACCCTGATTCCCGTTCAAATCACCACAGACAGGTATCACCTCGGTAATCATGTCAACCTTCTCCAAGTGCACGCGTTTAACGCCGCAGATTTGTGTCCCCGCTGGACACTGCTCCTCCTTCGGAATCTTAGACTCATCTAATCGTCCGCAGGGGTTGATGTACCAGGTGGAATTCGTCGTCGATGGAGGCGTCTCTTGCCTCTCTGAAACCAGGTGAATCCCATCCAACGCCCGCAAATCATATTCAACCCCGTCAATGTCCGTGACACAGTTAAACGACGCTCTCGCCACCGAGATTACGCCCAATACCCCAAAGTACACGGCTTTCATCGCACTTCCCTTTCGTACTTCAAGCTCCCTTTGGGACCTAAACATCCTAATCATCATCTACCTTCCTAACCCTCGTCACGTGATTTAATTAATATAATATGATTCCATTATCTGGGGCCAGTTATCTAGCCCCCCTAGTTCCGCTTCGCCGAAGGCTGGATGTTATGATTCGTTCATTCATTTTCTGTGGCCTAGCCCCCAGACCCCCCGTGGTTCCGCTTCGCGGAAAAGTAACCAATTGATAAGAATGTCGAACGAGTGACGTAATTAATATAACATAATGTATTCTATTTCATTTCCAGAAGCTAATACCTCCTGTAGGACTACACCATCCTCATTTTCTAGCTTGCCGCTAGAGTTAATATCATTCAGCTATGGAACAAAATCTGCCCGTAACCCTTTTCACGCTAAATACGCAGAAACGTTGTCCTGCTTTAAATTTGTTGTAGCCTCGCAGAGCCACGGGGTGCAGGGGCTGGCTAACCCAGGAGCCTGTTCTCTGGTGGCATGCCCCTAAGGCTCACTTCGAAGTTATGGGTAGTGTCCTGTCCTTTTCATACACAAACCTCTGCGAAGCCGACACTGGGGGGCTGTGGGGGGGGGCC
>JAJMDO010000354.1:0-11656 GCA_030573635.1 Blastobotrys ciferrii
AACCCGGAATATGTCACGAAGACCATGCCAGACTCTTGTTCCAATACATAAAATTATTTCTAATTGTTCTTTCCATTTCGTGTGCTTTTGCACTTGTTTGTCTTTTTGCTTACACTCATCATCTCCGCTTTAGCGACTCAGTCAGACCCGGATTCAGAAGAATCAGCCTGCTGTGACGTAGCCTGGGTTGCTTCCAACTTCCTGCTACTAGATTGATTGATTTGGTGCACTTCGAGCTTCTCTGTGTCATGTTTTCGTCCAGTCATGATAAACTCCGCCATTGCTTGGAGGCCTTTCTTGGTGTTCAATAAAATTGGCAACTCAAGGTTCGGGGACAGTTTCTTTCTTTCTTCTGCCCTCTTGGGACATTGTTGGATAATATGCTGGACAGTTTCGAGTTCTCCACAATCGCAGTTGTAACCTTCATCTCTCTGGATCCCTCATTCTTTGAACCATCCCCCTACCAAGGCATGCCCTGTTCGAAATTGAACCATTATCCAAACCTCGGCGAAGCCGACCCAGGGGGTCTGGGGGCGTGCCCCCAGAAAACCACAACTGGGTTAGGTTTCCAGGGCCTGGGGTCTGGGAGTTTGGGCTGGGTAATTAATCTAATTAATATAGTTAAACGAAAGTTTAATTAGATGTTGTGTCGGTGGGCCGCCGGTGGGAAGTCGGGTCCGGTACAAATTGAAAAATTCGAGGGCACGGACGAGACCGGATTGGTTTTGGTTTCTGATAAATAAATGTTTGCACGACAGTTGCTGAGGAGAAGCTGTGTCGTTGCGCAGGGCGGCTGTATGCAGCGGTCGTGGATCCACACTGTGCCGCGGCTTGCGCGGGGGGACGTGTTCCAGCGAGAGGGGATCAAGGGCCTGTACAGTGCCCAGGGGTTCAACATCGCCTGGACAGAGTACCAGAAGCATCTGGTGGACCGGCTGACGGAGCTGACTATAGAGACAGAGAACGAGACACGGCCGCCGCTGCACATTGTGATGAACACGGCGCAGAAGTCCGACCAGGCGCATGTGTTCAACTTTGCATCCCAGGCCCTCAATAACCACCTCTTCTTCGAGGCCCTGACGGAGCCCGAGACTAACAGGACCCAGCCCAGCCCGGCGCTGGCCCGTAAAATCGACCAGCAGTTCGGCAGTCTGGACGCCCTGCGCCAGGAGCTGCTCCTCCAGGCAGACACGCTCCTCGGCCATGGCTGGGTCTTCCTCGTGGAGAACGCCGACAAGTCGCTGAGCATCCAGGCCTCGTACAACGCCGGCACCCCCTACGACGTGTCACGTGCCCAGATGTACGACCTGAACGGAGGCGCAGTCACAAACGAGACCCTCTCCGCACTCGAGGACATCCAAGCCATCACCGCTGAGGGCGAAAAGAACTTCGTCGTGCCGCTCCTCGCCCTCAACGTCTGGGAACACGCCTACATCCCCGACTACTCCGTCGCAGGCAGGGCCGACTACCTCGAGAAACTCTGGTCCTCCATCAATTGGGACGTCGTCAGCTCGCGTTACTTCGCTGGTGACCTGTAAATATCTTCAACTAATATATATACAACCCTCATTAACTCCGTCACGTGACTTACCTGGAACCCTAACCCCCCGAGGCCCCAGAAAACCAATTCTGGGTTAGGATTTGCAGGGGGCCAGCCCCCTGCACCCCCGGGGCTCTGCGAGGCTTCAAAGGATAGAAAGAAGGTTACAGTACCCATAGCTTCGAGCGAAGCGAGCCTCGGGGGTCTGGGGGCGTGCCCCCAGAAAACAATCCGACGTCCTGGTTTATGGAAGCCCTGTTACGATGGGATTGCGGCTTAACTGAGAGCTGAGAGATTTGTACTTGGATGGCTTTTCCTTATGTAGAACTACCTCTCTATAAATTCTTTTTCTTAACATTCTCCTTCCCCCTGCCCTTGACGATGAGGCAAATTTGAAATGTGGATGGGAATACTGAAGAGCGTCTTGTTCTCATCACCTACAACAAGTCCACATATAGCACATAAGACCTGTATACTAACAGCAGATTGAACAGAAAGTTGGTCTCTTCTTCGATAAAGGACACAACACAGGTCAACCCTTTTTCCGGCAGAGAAGACCAAGTAAAGCTTAACAAAGCAAACTAGAGCTAAAGACGCCTTCTCTGAAGTTATCTCAAGGTAACACCTGCCACATCTGACTGAGTTGAAAGCATTGCCGCCTTTGGGGCCAGTTTGTCCCAATTAACATGTTCTCATTCGGATTCGATTTGGAGGGGTCAGCACTCTACACCTCCGTGGCTCTGCGAGGCTTCAAGAATAGAAGGAAGCGAGCACTACCCATAGCCTCGAGCGAAGCGAGCCCTGGGGGTCTGGGGGCGTGCCCCCAGAAAACAGTCCGCTGTATGGACATCAAGGCCTGTTCGCAAGAAAGGTTCAACGGTTTACGCTCAAGATTAGCAAGTGGTAGGTAATTGTAGCAAGGAGACGACTCAGCTGTATGAGCAGCTGCTCTACCGTTGTCCACCGAGTCTGGAATAGTGGAACGACTGAAAGTGCAGGCTTTTAATAAGAGGGGACGGTGAAAATAAACACTCCAACAGTGTGATCTATCCCAATCTAGAGTGCTTGGATGATTTAGCCGAGGTTTAGAATATCGTCGTTCTGTTTTTCCAGGTCGTGAGCACCACAAGAGAGGACCAGTTCAGCGAGCTGGGGATCAGCCTGCCAATCAACCCCGGTAGCCGCGACGAGGGCTATTATGAACTCATTCAACACCAGGGTCTTTGCCTTGGAGTCCTTCAGCTCATTTAACGCTGTTTTATATTCAGTCAAATCCTCCTCAGAAAAGAGCTTTCGTTGCTGGCCCTGCGCTTCGGATACTTTAGACGTTATTGTCTTCACAAGACGCGCATTCTCATTGTGTAATGCCTGGCCTTCATTTTGAAGTCCAACTAGCTCCTGATTAAGTGAAGTCACCGAGTTCGACAGCTGCTGTATTTGGCGTGAGACGTGGTCACGTGCCGTAATCAGCCCCACTAGCGCAGTGTCCTGCACAGACGGGTTCTTCTCGTAAAACGCTTTGTTCAGCGCATTGGAAACCAACGCGAACTCTTGTTCATCGTCATCCCCGCGACGCGTCTTGTACAGTTCCAAATACTCCCTCTCAGGCACAGTCAGAGTGGAGGACTCCGAAACCCTCGGAACCCCAAACTTATGCGTCGACAACCGCTGGATCACCGACAATGAATGACTAGACACTCTATCCAGAGACATAATCTCCCCGCCCCTGGATAGCTCAAACCCCTAGTTATTTATAATAATCCTCCCAACCTTTCAGCCGCACAATCTTCTATCACGTGACCCAGAATCCTGTGCCCCCAGACCCCCTGGGCTCGCTTCGCTCGAGTTCTCGGTATGATCTGATCTTCCGCAAAGCGGAACAACGCCCTTTACTTCTTTTCTGAAAAAAGAAGAAAACATTCAATCAATCTAAAATGCAATCTACATACACACCCGTAAATCCGCGCGCCTGGCCCCCTGCACTCCCCATGGCTCTGTGAGGCTTCTAAATAGAAAGAATAGAACACTACCCATAGCTTCGAGCGAAGCGAGCCCAGGGGGTCTGGGGGCGTGCCCCCAGAAATTCACATCTTGGTTAGGTTTGCAGGGAGCCAGCCCCCTGCACCCCGTGGCTCTGCGAGGCTTCAACGAACAGAAACAAGGTCACATTGCCCATAGCCTCGAGTGAAGCGAGCTATGGGGGTCTGGGGGCGTGCCCCCCAGAATACAGCCAAGCCGATCCAAGTGGGGGGTCTGGGGGGTCACAGGAGTTCGTGCATACATGCATGAAATGACAAGTGTTGGGAGAGTTTGAGGATGGGGAAGGGAGTTAGAGACTTTGGAGAGATATGGAGGAGTTTAAGTTTCCAGCGATTCACGACTTTCCGCCATTCTACACGAAGCAGGTGAACGAGCAGACATGGAAGTCGCAGCTGGCGAACTGGGACGGGCTGATCCTGTCGTACTGCCGGCATTACAAGATCTGGAGTCTGGACACGGGGAGTGCGGGGGACCAGGAGCTGTTCACAAATAGGAAGATCAACCGACGGCTGAAGCCCGACGTGTTGAAGGATGTGTTTAGCTACATGGTGAAACAGGGCCATGCGGAATGGCTGGACTCGACCACTGTTCTGGTCTACTTCAAGACGCCGCAGGAATGGGCCAACGAGATCAGCCAGTGGATCACCGATAGCGGCCAGAACGGCTCCGTGCTCACGCTCTACGAGCTCGCCCATGGCGACCTCGCCGCAAATAAGGAGTTCTACGGAATGCACGACGCCATCCTCAAAAAGACCCTCGACATCCTTGTCGCCCAAAACAAGGCCGTCTGGATGAAGTCCAACGACGGCAAAATCGCAGGTGTCAAAATGCTTTAGCCTCTTTCGATCCCCGGCCCCTGGCAAGAGGTTGGGATTTTCTGGGGACATAGCCCCCAGACCCCCTGGGTCCGCTTCGCGGAGTTTCGGGCCAAAACCAGCTCATAGTTTAACACTCCGGCTGGCAGAATAGCTCAGATGAGCATATAGTTTAAAAATACTGCCAATCGATCAACAAAACCCTGTCATAGTTGCTTGTAGTTTTCCACATCCCCTGCAAAGCGTTGGAAGTTTCTGGGGGCACGCCCCCAGACCCCCTGGGTCCGCTTCGCGGAGTTTCGGGCAGAACCAGCACATATTTCGAAACTCTCCGGCTGCAGAATAGCTCAGATGAGCATATAGTTTAAAAATACTGCCAATCGATCAACAAAACCTGGGCTCGCTTCGCTCGAGGTCATGGGTAGTGGTTCATTCTTCCTATTCGTAGAAGCCTCGCAGAGCCACGGGGGTGCAGGGGGCCAGCCCCTGCAAACCTAACCCAGATCCAGTTTTCTGGGGGCATAGCCCCCAGACCCCCTGGGTCCGCTTCGCGGAGTTTCGTGCCAAAACCAACTCTCCGGCTGCAGAATAGTTCAAGTGAGACATATAGTTTAAAAATACTACCAATTGGTCAAGAAAGCCCTGTCATAGTCGCTTGTAGTTCTCCACACCCTGGGTCCGCTTCCTGGAGTCAGCTCATATTCAAAATGTCCGACTGCTTAGTAGTTCAAAAATACAACCAATTGACCAGGAATCTCAGCCACAGACACCTGTAAGTTCAGGCTTATCTGCTTCATGAAGTTTCTGGTAAAGGGTTGTGTATTTTAAAAGTGTACGGCTGCTTGTAGTTAAATGATATAATTTAAAAACCATCGCCGCGATTGATCAACAGATTCAGCCACAGACGCTTCTAAAATCATACCAATGGTAAGTTGAGTCAATTAATGCAACATTCATGCATGTAATTTCCTGTATATCACACGAATAAATGGGTCAGATGGAGATAGTCCCTTAGAAATAACGTTTCTTGGAGTCGAATTCTTTTTTCTTCAAAAGCTCAAACGTATTCCCAGCATGGCTCCCAATTCAGCAGAGGCTGGCATTACCCATGCGACCAATTTGACGCCGCGGCTCAAAATCCATCTAGCTAACTATCAAATTAACCCATTTATCCAATTTTCCACTTATTAGTTAACTATTCTAGCCATGTGTAGAGGCCATTACTTTACAAGTTTCAGCCTCTGGGAAGAAAGAGAGCTACTTACGAGGGAACCGACCCCTATTTATACTTTTCCCAGCGCTAGCAGCAAAGTTCTATTTTTAGTCCCATAACGCCACCCCCACTTTTTTCTTCTATATAATATCCGACAAAACCAATTATGAAAATAGCTCCCTTGCCAAAGAAATACACAACCCGTAATGCTGCTATGCCAGATACTGCACTAATACCCACACCTCGGCAAAGCCAGAAACCAGTACTGGGACAGTGTTGCAGGGGGCCAGCCCCCTGCACCCCCGTGGCTCTGCGAGGCTTCATCGGATACAATACAACCCAACTCTCGGCGAAGCCGACCAAGGGGGTCTGGGGGCGTGGCCCCAGAAAACACTATTCCTGGGTTAGGCTTGCGCGCCTTCAACGAATAGAAACAACTGAACACTACCCATAACCTCGCGAAGCGAGCCCTGGGGGTCTGGGGGCATGCTCCCAGAAAACATTCCCAGAGAAGTCCTTCTTTTCAAGCAAAAAGCGTAGATCTGCTTCACAAGGGGGTGTGGGGGAGTGTTTTTTAAACGGTTTCAGGGGTGTGGGTTAGGAGGCTTGGTTTAAGAGAGAGTTTTTAGGCAGAGATGAAACAGGAGAGGAAATGAATGGGGGCGGTGGGTGGGTCTTTGTTGAGCGAATAAGGAGATGGTGGATCGAGGGGAGCTGCCCGATTTGGCAAAGGATTGGCTTTGAGGTCAAAAATCCGGGGAAACCGGGGATACGGGGGCGTTGTGCTGGGATTTACGCGCGGGGGGTTGGTCCGGGGACGGTTCGGACCGTAAATTTCCGAGGCCCATTTTTTCTCAGGGCTTACTTATTATTATTTAGCCTGCTCGCTGCTTCTTGTCTGCCCAGTATTTTCTACCGCTGCATAGCGTCGGATCCGTGTGTGTATTATTTTGTGGCGAACAACTGGGTATTTATATATTTGTTGGTTTGGAGAAACGCGCGCTCACCCGTCGGCCCCACTACTACTGCTATATAGTGAGTTACAACGCCATCACCACTTTTTTTCTGGCACACACACAAGAGACCTCCTCCCCCTTTTTTTTCTCCCCTCCTTTTATTTTTTGACGGTTCCATCTTCTCTGAGGAGCCGCAACTAGCTGAAGAGACGGTTGGTCATCTGCTGTCAAGTGTTTCTTTGTGAAGCTTTTCTTAGTATTAGAGCGTTGATGGGAACCATAGAGGAGAGCTCCGTGATACTGGACAGCAAGCACTACGACAAGGTCATCCCGTTGGTCAACAACGACAAAGATGATAACATGTCCGCCTCAGGACAAAAAGAACAACAAATGATGGACGATGGCGACCCGACGATGCGGTCGCAGGCGGTGCATGCCGCTAGTGACGAGGACTTTGAGAAGGGTACCTATTCTCTCAAGCGTACTCGTTCGATGGGTCTCTTGGAGGGCTCTTCGACTCCGGGTCCGGATCTCGTAGGGTCGATGAAGGATTATCCTCATCTCACGAGACAACAGTCCCAGCACGAAGAGTATTCTGAGGAGGACGAAGATGGATCTTCGTCTGCTCCAGAGACGCCGGATCTCGTTCCTGCGAACGACGACACGGCTGTGAAGCATGAACCGTCTCGTCACGTGGACTATCTTTCACACAACTGGAAGGAGTCGGACATATCAGCTTCGTGGCGATACATTGTGCTACGTCGTAAGGACGTGGCGAACGCTGCTAGGCTGGAAAACGCCTCATGGCGTACCTGGACCAAGGCAAAATATAACCTAAAGACCGTGGCTCCAGAAAGCGTCAATTGGCTCAAGGACTACGACGTCACGTGGCTCTACGGCCCATTGTACGACGAGCCCTGTCAGTCATACATCATGAACAACGGAGGGTCGGCCTCTCCCACCCTCTACAACCCAGAGGAGCATCAAAAGACCGACACGTCGTCGGTCGCTGCTAATACAGCATCTACAAAGCCCATTCTCAAAAAGAAGTCGGTGTCGCAAATGATGCTCTCTCGCCCTCCACTGGAATCGCGACATTCCGACGATAATAACCATATGCAAATGTATCTACGCCACCACAACTATCGCCACCGACCGCGCATCGACGCGCCCTCCACCGAGAACATCTCAGACTCGATCAATAGACAGTATCTCTCCAACCCGAGACACCAGGCGCCTGCCTCCTCCTCCTCCATCTCCTCCCTCTCCGTCACCAACAACAACAACAACGACACCAGCAGCGTCTCCACCTCGCACAAGCCCGAGCGCCACATCCACTTTAATGATCGGGTGGAGCAGTGTCGCGCCGTTGAATACGAGGATCCTCCAGACGACGAGCCTCTGCATCAGGAACATACTACAGACTACGACGATACTAACCACAACCACAGCACCTCTATTTATGATAACTATGATGACGATGACGATGAAGATGGTGATGAAGACGACGATGATGATGATGAGGACGAGGCAGGCCTGTTCCTGATGGTCAAGTCCCCCTCCTCGCTCGCAGCCAACAAGTACAAAGCACCTACTACCGGGACCCCGATCATCGAGCCGCTTCCCGCCACAACGCTTAAGTACGAATACGACGAGAACGAGCGAGAGGCCCGACGGACCGAAGAAGCCACCTCAGTGGCCTACGCCATGTCGCACAACACAGCCAATCGTCGCCACAACTACAAGACATACGACTACAGCTCCGTCTACCAATCGCCATCACATTCCCCGCAATCCTCTCCACGACAAACTTCGTACGAATCGCTCTCCGAAGACACACCCGTCTTCCAAGCCAGCTCCAAATCCGCGACCCCACAAACCACCACCGCCAACGCCGTCGGTCACGTGGACAACCATCTCCCACCCGTCACCTCGGTTCTCATGGGCCAGACCGAGCTCGTCGAAGACGGTTCTTCCGTCCAGGAAGAGAACACGCACGAGCCGACGGTCACAGAACACCACCGCTCGCGCTCCCTCGGCAAGCTCAACGACGCTGTAAACGCCGCAAAGGGCATGGCCCACTCCGTGTGGCCAGGAAGCTGGAAACGCTCTCATTGAAGTTTTGTTTATTTATTGTATCATTTAGAATCTACTATACTCACTCAACATCACACTCACTTCTGGGTCAGGCTTCATTGACTACAACCCAACTCTCGGCGAAGCCGACCCAGGGGGTCTGGGGGCGTGTCCCCAGAAAACACTACTTCTGGGTTAGGTTTGCAGGGGGCCAGCCCCCTGCACCCCCGTGGCTCTGCGAGGCTTCGTCAAATACATACCCATAGCCTCGAGCGAAGCGAGACCTGGGGGTCTGGGGACCTGCCCCCGGAAAACACCACTTCTAGGTTAGGTTTGCAGTGGGCCAGTCCCCTGTACCCCCGTGGCTCTGCGAGGCTTTAACGAATACATACCCATACCCTCGAGCGAAGCGAGCCCTGGGGAACTGGGGGTGTGCCCCAGAAATTTAAACCAGTTCTGGGTTAAAGAACATTAAACATTAACAGAGTCTATGTGTTAATAAATTTTGGATAAATCAAAGTTCTGGCGCCAATGGGCGCCCCATTTTTTGATTGCGATGATGCTGATGAAGGCTAGGAGGGAGCCGATGGCGAGCATTGTGTATAGCCAGCCAAAGCCCATTGCACGTTGTAGGGGGCCTGCGACGAAGGTTGCCACTGCGGCCAGGCACATTCGCAGCAGGTTGTTGAGGGCGACGCCGGAGGAGCCTTTGCCTGGGAGTGTGTCCACCAGGTAGGTCATGGTATTTCCGAAGATGATCATGGAGGCGATTCCGTAGAGAAAGGTGCCGATTAGCGGGCAGAGCCAGAATGTGTGGCCCCAGGCCGTCCAGCCAAAGATTAGGAGTGAGCATGGGTAGAGTGCTGATGCAAAGTAGACGTTTTCTGCGATTCGGTCCTCAGGGATAACCCGACCATTCTTGTTGATGGATCGCTTCATGACGTTGTCGCTCCAGTAGCCGTTCACCACACTCGATACAAAGTACCCCACCGAGTTGGGGATGTACATGAGGCCGACGATGATGGAGCTGTAGCCGTACGGCTCGTTGGTGTACAAGGATTCAATGCCGATGTTAAGGAAGTAGAGGCAGCAGAAGCAGTATGCGTTGAACACGATGGACAGAGGCACTGGTGGGAACTTGAGGAAGCGCATGCTTTTGAACGGCTGTAGAAAAATCCTCACACACTTTTGCCACGTCGTCAATGGACCCTCTGCGGCCTCACGCTCCGCCTGGGCCCGCATCGCCCGCTGGCTGTCCGTCGTTCGCTGTCGAGTCGTCACTCCTGTCGTCCCTTCCTCCACCTGCTGCATATTCCGGCTCCGGGTCGACACCTGCGACATGGCCGGCATCAGAGCATCGTACGGCTCCTCAGGTTCTTGCCTCCTCGTTGCATCTCTGCCCTCATTTGCGGCATCTGCCCCCTGAAAACCTAGCTCAGAGTTAGTGTTTTCTGGGGGCACGCCCCCAAACCCCCCGGGCTCGCTTCGCTCGAGGCTATGGGTACTGTCCAGCCTCGCAGAGCCACGGGGGTGCAGGGGGCTGGCCCCCTGCAAACCTAACCCAGCCGTAGTGTTTTCTGGGGGCGTGGGGTCGCTTCGCTCGAAGTCTGGGGGTAGAGTTGGGCCTTGTGAAGAAGGTTCTTTGTGGAGTTGCTGCTGCTGGGTGTCCTTTGCAGTCATTTCGCTGGTGCGGAGGGTCTCTGGTAGTGCGAAGGTGAGCAGGAGAAGTGTAACTGCACCGACGATGACGAGGAACCATTGCGTGCCTCGCCAGCCCCATTTGGTGGAAATTACACCTCCGAGAATGGGTGCAATCAGGGGTCCACAGAGCGGACCGATGTAGAAGTAGCCCATGGCCCTACCACGCTCTGTGGTGGGGAAAACGTCGCTGATGGTGCCTGCACCCACAGCCTGAACAGAGGCTGCTGCACCACCAGACAAGATACGAAACACCATCAAGGCGCCAATCGATGGACTCAGCGCACAGCCAATCGTCATGCCAACAAACAGCGTGAAGGAGACAATGTACACCGTTCGTCGTCCATTGAACTCGGAGAAGGACGACCACCACAGAGGAAATATCCCCAACGCCAGCATGTATATGCCAAACGACACATTCACGACGTCGTCGGTTGTATGCAGAGTTCTAGAGACATCCTGCATCGCAGGAAGGAAAATCGACGACCCCATGGGGGCCACCATCGCTGCCAGAGCGATCATAAACGTAATAAACCATTTCACTTTCCGAGGAAAGTTACGCGCATCGCGTCTCTCCTTAATCAACACCACAGAGCTAAACAGTCCCCTTCGTTCCTTGAAAGGTACTATATCTTCACCCTCCCTCGGCTCCACACCGGCCGCCTTCTCTTCATCATGTGTCAGCGGCTCCGGCCGGTGCTCTTCATACGTTCTTGTGGACGATCCAGACGAGGCCACCACATCCTCTCTATTCCAGCTACTGTTCTCGTCCTCAGCGCCCATTTCACACCAGATCAGATCACAACAACGACCCTTCCTCCGGCATTTATACCCGCTCACGCATATTCGGAGCCCGTTTTCACCGGCCCAAAAACCGTGCGGCGCATGTCTCACATTTAGTACCCTCCAACCCCCTAGCTACCCAGTCTTCTCCAGCAACGACAACAATCTTACACTTAAACGACGCTGTAAACCAGCTTTCGACACTTCCTCTTCACTTGAATCCTCTTTTGCCACTGGAGAACCCTATTTTTCTGCTTTTTCGCAATCAAGGAACCTTAAAAATTCCGTCTATCGGAGTCCGAAAAGCAAAGCTATCCAGATCCCCACAAAGCAACATCCTCGGCCTCCGACCATCGCTCAAATGCAAGAGTCGTCGGCTATTTCTTTCTTAACTATCTTAACTAATTAAATGATTTTCTGGGGGCACGCCCCCAGACCCCCTGGGTCGGCTTCGCCGAGGTTTGGGGTCTATTCGACGTAGCCTCGCAGAGCCATGGGGGTGCAGGGGGCTGGCCCCCTGCAAATCCTAACCCAG
>JAJMDO010000355.1:0-11390 GCA_030573635.1 Blastobotrys ciferrii
CTGGGGGTGTGTGTGTGTGTGGTTCTGTAGTGCGATCGGTGGTGCTATTTGCTTTTGGTGGGTGTTTTTGTTACTGTTAGCCGGTGGGATGCAGGGATGGATAAAATGGATGCTAGCATTGGCATCGCGTGGGGCACATGTTGGGAGGCGGGGCAGATGCGAGACCTGGGAGAAGCGTCCGCCGGGTGGGTGGTGGGCGGTGTCGCACCGGCGCATTGGAATGGAGTTCGCTATCTATGGGTCCGTGGCTGCGGATACACGACAGGTGGTCCGTTGTCGCAGGCGAGAGAGGGTCCGGGGCCGGGGGCGTGCTGTGAGAGCGTTGTGAGTGCATCCCGCGCGACGGACGGGCGCAGATTTCATGTTCACTTTCATATGCTTGGGTCTTGTTGGGGAAGGTGATCTGGCACATGCATGCGCGCAGCGCAGCGGTGCGCTATGCGTGCGTGCGGCTCAGACTATCTTCACATGGCGTTCGCACATGCATATGGCCAGATAATATATAAGTAGGGCTGGACGTGCGGATTTGGGGGCCAAATGTGCGGACGATGATGGCGGACGACCATGCCCCTCCGTCCTATGAGGCCGCCACGGCTGTGAACATAAGGCACACACACACGCAGACGCATCTGCGCAGACAGAGCGACAACGACGTGCGGGTGGCTGCGGAGGCACTCGACGCGCTGCGGACGACGAGTCCGTCGTCGTCGCCGGAGAAGGGCGACACGACAGGTTCGTTTCTGGCCCGGGTGGGCACCACCGCCATGAGCGGCGCGTACAAGGTGTACACGTCGGGCAAGACGTATTCGCCGCGGTTCCGGTACTCGGCCGAAAAGCTAGAGGCTGTTTTGCCCGACTTTTCCGAGCGGTCTTCGTACAACGTCCACAAAACTGGTCACAACAACCGACATCGGAAGACGAACTCCGCGTCCTCCTCGCGCAAGCGGCCGATGTGGCAGGACGTGTTGGTGAGCGCGACGTCGCTGACGCAGCTCTCGGCGGAGTCGCGGCAGCGGCTGCGCTACTGCTTGAACCTGCTGAAGCTGGCCAATACCCGCCTCGCAGTCACCGTCAACAAGCTCCAGGAGCTCATCAACCGCGAACAGGCCTCCCAGATGGCCCAGTCCATCGCCGCAAATCACGTGCCGCAGCCGCCGCACGCGCAGAACGAGAAGGACATCACGTGCCTGAAGCAGGACCTCATCGACACGATCAAGAAGATCCTGACGGTGGTGACGACGTTTGCAGGCAACTCTTTGCCGGAGCCCGCGCGCTCGCACGTCAAGAGCTATATTCTGCGGTTACCGTCCAACTGGGTGTTGTCGGTAAATTCCACCCCCGTCTCGACCTCGCCCCCGCCCGAACCACAACAACACGACTCCCCGCTGTCCTCCGAGGGCTCGGCCGACTCCGCTCCAAAGACAGCGACGACCCACGACGAAATCGAGGCCGGCGGCCGCGTCCTCAACCTCGCAAACGAAACCCTCGACATGCTCGGAAACATCATCTCAATCGTCGACGACACCCTCGAACGCGCCGAAAGCTGGTGCCAGAAATCTACTAACAACGACAGCGATAATAGTCACAACGAAAAGGATGCTTCGCCGCCCCGCGACCCGTCTTCCCCTCACGATCTTTACGATAACAAAATCCAACTAGATGAATAGTTTATTTATTTTTTGCATTGACCATCTATCAAATCTCTTATAATCCTTGTGGTTAGGTTTGCAGGGGGCCAGCCCCCTGCACCCCGTGGCTCTGCGAGGCTTCATCGAAAACAACCCAACTCTCGGCGAAGCCGACCCAGGGGGTCTGGGGGCGTGCCCCCAGAAAACAACTCTTGGGTTAGGATTGCAGGGGGCCAGCCCCCTGCACCCCCGTGGCTCTGCGAGGCTTCATCGAATACAACCCAACTCTCGGCGAAGCCGACCCAGGGGGTCTGGGGGCGTGCCCCCAGAAAAAACTGCTTCTAGGGTAGGTTTGCAGGATCTGCGAGGCTTCAACGAGTAGGAAGTATGGAACATTACCCATAATCTCGAGCGAAGCGAGCCCAGGGGGTCTGGGGGGGGGGGCTTGCCCCCAGAAACACACTTGTGGGTTATACTAGTAGTGGCACATTGCAGCCTTGGGTCTTGAGTAGAGGCGATAGAGTACTATCCGTAGCCTCGAGAGAAGCGGGTCCTGGGGGTCTGGGAGCGTTCCCCAGAAAAAAAAAAAAATTCTGAGTTAAAGTTAGGATATGAGTGGTTTAACTGAGGGATTTTGATCTATCAAAGGCTGATATTATTTATGATTTGTTTGACGAAAGTGAGCCTGTGTGATGCTTTTTCTTTGGACGTAGAATAATGGTTTCTTTTTGTTTTTTTTCTGTTGTGGCTGGTGTGGCTGTGTTGCGTTGGGTCTTATCGATGTCCGACAACACTTGTTCTATGCCGTTCCTTCAGTCACTTTTGAGGATCTGCGGAGCAGAATATAGTAGCATGGACGAGTGTGACGCTCCAAAGATAACCTACTGCGTTGTCCTGCTTTGTATAACGAATACTTCAGCCATAACTCGGCGAAGTAGAAAAAGCTGAAGGTCACCCACAACTCGGCGAAGCCGACCTAGGGGGTCTGGGGGCGTGCCCCCAGGAAACACGCTATTCGATTGAAATTGCAAGGGGCCAGCTCCCTGCAACCCCGTGGCTCTGCGAGGCTTCGACGAACAGAAAGAATTGAAGGCTACCCATAACTCGGCGAAGCCGACCCCGGGGGTCTGGGGGCGTGCCCCTAGGAAACACGCTATTCGATTGAAATGGTTCTGCGAGGCTTCGACGAATAGAAAGAATTGAAGGCTACCTATAACTCGGCGAAGCCGACCCCGGGGGTCTGGGGGCGCGCCCCCAGAAACCCTCTAGCTATACTTAGAGGAATATTCTTTGTCAGAACCACCTGTTGAAGGTTGGCCGGCAAAACTTCAACAGGCTCGGGGAGGTTCAGTTAGAGTTTTAGCATTGTACTTTCGAGCTTCGGTGAAAGTCCGGGTGATGGCCCTGGTTATTCTCCGTCGACAAAGTCCAAAGGCCTGGGTTCTGGGAATTTTGTTTATTTCTTTTTGTAGGATACATTTAGCCTCTATTGCCGCGGTATTTTCGTGCATGTCTATAATACCTTAGAAGCGGGGGACGGCAAGAATGCGGGGTGGGGGTAGTTTGGTAAACCATTATAGGATAGCTATGAGGGGCTTCTTTTAGGAGGTGACTGCATGGTTATTCGACTGATGAAACGACCTGTATTAAGCTTAGTAAACAATTAGCGGATAGGGAGGTACGGAGACCGATCTCCGCTTATACGTCGGCAGGGTCCGTTTTTGCTCAACGTGTTGGGGAACGGCGTAAGCATACATAATAACTGCAACTGCAAGTTAAGTCTGTTTATGTAAGCGGCATGGGCACTCCCCGGGCTTTCTTAAAATTAGGCTAACTAGACTCCGTGTAGTCTAAAAGTATTATAGGGTTGGATTCTAAGGGGCACGTTCCCAGGCCTGGATCGGCTTCGCCAAGGGTCAGGTCAACAAACATTCTGCGAAAAAGAACTAGCGCTTTTGCTTCTTTTCTGGAAAAGAAGAATTTAACCGTCTCATTCTGGTCATTGGCTGTTGAGACTAAATGCCTTCGAGGAGGACAAGAATATTGATCTTTCCACCCCCACCCATGCAGTGGTTGAAACATTCTGAGCTAATTATCAGTTCCGGGGTCCGATTGATGTTTAAACGTTAATATTGTGTGTGTGCGTTTTGTTCCGTTAATACAATGACCCATAGTTTAGCTAACGCCTTAAGATAAGTTTTCAATACCGTGGGCCGGACAGCTTGGAAAATAGTTTTAAGAGTTGGCGGTTGTTTCGGTCCTTCGCTGGAAATTGGCGCCAAATGAGAAGGTTATGGATTCCGTTAGATAACAAAGACCAGGTGGGCAGGTAGAATAACAGATATAGGACAGATTACATCTCTTCCAAAACTTGAAAAGGCTAACTGGACAACTTGCACGAGCAATGCTAGCTCAATTACCCATAGAGATAATATAAGACACTTACTTATTTTCATGCAGTTTATCGATCTGCCAAATTAGTATTTCGGAAAAAGAAAATAAAATATCCCTTTACAGGAGGCGCAAGTAGTCACTGAATTTTCTGCAGCCCTTGCATACTCAGCTTTTACTCAGCCTGGTACCAGATTAAAACCGTGCACTCCTGGTGGCGCAATGTCAAACCTGTCTCTACGTGTTACAACGATCTAATAAATAGAATTGTTCTTTTCAAAAGGACCAAAGACATTGAGCCTCACAGCTGTCTGGCAAGGGTTGTCGTTAATGTGATGCAAGTGTTCATCCAAGCCCGTCGTTGGTGTGCATAAACCCATGTAAGCGGGTTATGGGGACACGGCCCAGGCTCTAGGATCGGCTTCGTCGAGACTTGGACAAAAACAGCTACGTTTCTGGTAGCAAAGCTTGCTCAAATTTATAAGAAAAGGGGGAAATTAATATCCCTATCAATCCTGGGTTGCTGAATAATAACTTTTTTTTTCCAGTCACTTGACAATGTGACCAAAAACTTCATCTCAACACGCCTCTAATGCGCCTCGGCTCATGCAAACAAGTTAGGGGGCGTACAATGATAAACTTTAGGCATCAGTCCCCGTGTTTCGATCAAGGACACTGGTTTGTCCGCTTCCTAAACCTAGATTAATACTTACTCCTTAGTTTCAAGCAGCCTTGAAGCCCAATATTTCTGTTCGTCGTAGCTTGTACAGTTAGAGAAGCTTTATGTGATGTTGAACAATGCAAGATACTCATGGTCCTTGGAAATACTAGTTGATGCGCTTAAATCCCCATTGTGGCATGTTGTATAATATGAACTCCAGAGATGGAGTGAACCAAGCAGTTTCTTCATGCTTAAGCCAGTGCCTCATCTGGGTCGTTAAACAACACTAAGTCCAAGCTATGAGCATCAAAATATTGCTACTAGCAACCGGCAAGCTCTGTTCCTTCAACCTATTCGCATAAGTCATCTTTATCTTCTTGCTTTTAGTTTATGGGGATAAATAAACGCTGTTCTGCTCCTTAAGAGGTTTCGTGAGACAGAACACGTTAAGAAGCAAAAACTCTCGCTTTTCGAGGCTACATTGTATGAGGTTTGTAGACTCAAAACCTTCCAGAGTCAAGTTGATGTTGATCATCCACACAAACTAACGTCAATGAAGCAGTCAAATACCTCTTAATTAAACTGTAGACAATGCTTTTTCCTGGGGCACATATTCAGGAGGCCCCTGGCCCGCTTGGCTCGAGGTGGTATTTAACACTTTCTATTCGTTGAAGCCTTAGTGCCGCTATCCCACATTGTTTTTCAGAGGGGAACGCCCCAAGACTCCGAGGGCTCGCTTCGCTCAAGTCTATGGGTAGTGTTCAATTGTTTCTACTTTTTCAGGCCGTGCAGTGTCACGGGGATGCCAATCCCAACCCAATAGTATTTTCTGGAGGCATGCTTCCAGACCAAGAACTCACTTTGCTCGAGTCTATGGGTAGTTTTATACTGTTTCCACTCGATGAAGCCTCGCAGAGCCACGGGGGTGCAGGGGGGCTGGCCCCCTGCAAAAACATATATATAGAAAACGGGAGGGATTGTTTCCAAGGATAGTATGTGTATTAGTGAATGAATTGTCTAGAATATATTAGAAGAGGTGAACGTTAATTAGGGGAGGGGTATCATTAATTGAATGTGCTTTCGGACATTTCGATAATTTCGCCGTCGCGTTTAATGGAGCTTGCTCTACGACGGCGTTTAAGACTGTCTGCTCGTTGTCTCTTGACGGTGACTTGGGCCTGTCTGGTTCCTTTCCATCGTCCGGTAGTGTACATAAAGTACTGGATGCCGACAAAGACGTCGAGAAGAGTCTGGATTACACAGCTTAGAACAAACTGCGGTGCCACCTTTTCTGCGGTCATGAGATACATGAATTTGGACACATCTCCGCCTACCCATGAGACTAGCAAACTGAGCCGGAATCCATCGACAGATCCTCGGGATGCATTGGTAAGGATCTGCGGAAGGGGGAGAATTGCCTCAATCATCAAGCCAATGAGCCCCAGGCTTTCGACGTACAAGCCGCTTGTGCCGAGTATAAATTGGAAGACAGTTAGCCATAGACAGAATCGTAAGAGAAATGTCCAGTATATCCGTTCATCATCCCAGATCCAAAAACCAAACGGACGCTTCTTTGCAACGCCCTCAGAAGGCGGGATGGTGCGATGGTAGTTGAGGATGAGCGTTGACCCAAACAGCGCCTGCATGATTCTATATTGTATGCTACTGCGGTCCCATTGTGTTGGCTGGCCCACCTCCACAGTTGGCTGGTTGCCGTTGGTGGGTATCAACGGCACCTTCGGACGATGTTGCAGGGCCAGCTTTAACAGCACAAGCTGAATTAC
Source organism: Blastobotrys ciferrii (assembly GCA_030573635.1). Classification (NCBI taxonomy): domain Eukaryota; kingdom Fungi; phylum Ascomycota; class Dipodascomycetes; order Dipodascales; family Trichomonascaceae; genus Blastobotrys; species Blastobotrys ciferrii. The sequence goes on from JAJMDO010000355.1 coordinate 6,465, forward strand.
CACCATCAGCACAGACTGTAGTAACAAAGAAAGCTCATATGGCCTACCGAAGTAGAAATAAATGCGGCATATCGAAGAAATCAGCATGATAGCACACACGTCTAATGAAAACCCTGCGCTGGACTTTTTTCGATGGATCGACAAAACCGTATCAAGATACGACGTTATGGGGCTTGTCGCCAAGATTGCCCCCGCAAGAAACTCCCATGTCAGCGGTATTTGGTTTAGCACCCAGTCTAAACCCATCAAGTTCTCGTTATGTCAACAAACAATGAACCGTCTTTTCATCCTGTGCTTGATATTTTAATACCACCCGGTCGGCCCGACTGCGGCTCAGGGGCACTTTTACCCCTGTTTTAATCTTATTTTCAGCCAAACCCCTCACCTTCACCTTCTATGAGGATACTTGAAGGGAAGAATTGTATTTGCAAAGCATTGTGGCTTTCATACAATCTTTAAACACCAATCGTATAGCCCTTCTCTCGACCTTTGCTCCATTTCGCATCAAGAGATTGATTGACCGTGATCTGCATGTTGGAAAATCACACATTTGTTTCTGTCTTAGTTGTATTAATGCATTTACGTGTTCCTTTTTAAATCAATTGACTTCCTTATAGCCAAGCTTCGAACCTCTGACTCGGCTTTGCAGTAAGGCGACTTGGCTTTCTTTCTGGGGGAGACCCCCAGACCCCCTGGGTCGGCTTCGCCGAAGCCTTGAATGGAGTGTCAACTTTTTGGTCAAGAGAAAGACTACCATTCAAGGAGCACCTTAAACAGACAGAAGCCAAAGCCCTCCGAGCCATCGGTCAAATCTGGAGGTTAGGGGGTTGTTACAGAGGCATGTCAGTACAAGCTGTGCGTCAAATGTATTTGGGGTGTGTACTTCCAATCATTGAATACGGGGCCACAGTCTGGAAGTTCCGGGTGACTGATACTTATATAGAATCACTACAAAGGGTCCAAAATTGAGCTTTACGGCGAATACTCGGAGCGGTGAAAACGACACCTATCCAAGCAATGCACGTGGAAGCAGGAATTATGCCAATACGGTACCGACTACTCCAAACGACGCTACGTCAAGGGCTGCGGATATTAAATACAATCAATCCAAACAACCCACTAAGGAAAGAAACCATTTCACCGCCCCAAGAAACATCCCCGGGGGAAGATGAAATCATTGCTTGCAGAGAGACACGCATTTCGCCCAGCTGTCGAAGTGTTTATCAGGGCCGCCGTGGGAGAGACACCCTGGTCCTGATAACGAAAACTGCAAAAGAATGGAACCGACTAATTGATAAAAGAAAAGAAGTGAAAAAAATATCCAATCGATCTATGGCAAGCAAACTACAGCAAAGAAGTGGAGTCTGGGAAGCAATACAGACAAATTGTGAAGAAGGCGAGGTGTACAGTTTACGTCAAGAGGCTGAGGTTGTTTGACGTAATGAAAACCCGGTCAAGGTATGTTATAAGTAAACTAGTTCAATTTCGAACAGGACATGCCTTGGTAGGGGGATGGTTTAAAGAACGAGGGATCCAGAGAGATGAAGGTTACAACTGCGGGTGTGGAGAACTCGAAACTATCCAGCATATTATCCAGCAATGTCCCAAGAGGGCAGAAGAAAGAAAGAAACTAAAGAAAGTGTCCCCGAAACTTGAGTTACCAATTTTATTGAACACCAAGAAAGGCCTCCAAGCAATGGCGGAGTTTATCATGACTGGATGAAAACATGACACAGCGAAGCTCGAAGTGCGCCAAATCAATCAATCTAGTAGCAGGCAGTTGGAAGAAACCCAGGCTACGTCACAGCAGGCTGATTCTTCTGAATCCGGGTCTGACTGAACCGCTAAAGCGGAGATGATGAGTGGACGCAAAGAGACAAACAAGTGCAAAAGCACACGAAATGAAAAGAACTATTAGAAATAATTTTATGTATTGGAACAAAATTCTGGCATGGTCTTCGTGACTTATTCCGGGTTTAACTCCGAGTGGGTGCGCCTGGCGACTGTATAATAAACTGATTAAATGTCTAAAAACGTGTCAACTTTTTTTTTCTTTCGAAAAGGAAGTCGGCAGTGGACTTTTTTGTCTCCTTTCTTTTTTCCTGGGATAATTTAAGTGAATGCGCCGATTAAACGATTAACTGAGGGTAAGTCTATTAGCAGTAAGACCATGAAAACGTACTATTTTAGCGGTATTTCAAGAGGGTGCCACCGTTGGTCTTAAGGGATCTCCGAAGTCATGTGTCCTCTCACTCACTGTAGAGTTTAGCCATTAATATCAAATTCAGCGTATGAAGAAAAATTGTAAATTGGTGAGGCCCCAGCCAATGGAAAAAGTAGAACATACTACCGAAAGCTTTGAACAAGGCGAACCCTGGGAATCTACAGGCATCTCCAGAGAGCTACCTCTGTGTTAAGAATTTTTCAGGGAGACGGCTCCTGCACTCACGTAGCTCTACGGGGCTCAAAAGAATAAATTATAGCCTTAGCTTCGTGGGAGCAAGCCAGGAGGTCTGGGGACATGCCCTCAGAAAACAGTCTGTGTAACCACTTTGGAAGGTTTACTAACACATGCCTATTCCCATAGTTTTAGGGGACGAACTAGCTTATAATTATAGCTCTAAGACTACCCACAGGATCCTATTACAGCAATAGTTTTATACTAAGACATCTGCTGTCAATCGAGTGTATTGCTATTACATCTTGATATCCTACTACGACGTCCGCTATCTATCGAGTGTGCTACCATCTACAATAAGCTAGCGTATACACCTTGAAGCACAAAGCTGTAGGTTAGGTTTTCAGGAGGGTCAGCTCCTGATCCCAGTGGCTCTGCGAGGGTTCATCGAACACTACCCAGAATTTCGAAGCGAAGTGAGAGCCCCTGAAGGCGTGCCTCCAGAAACCAGTTTTGGATTACGTTCGCCGCGCGTCGCCTTCAGGGGGCGTCGTCTTGCACCCTCGTGGCCCTGTGAGGCCTCATCACATAGCTAATACCTGAATCCTCAGCAAATTCGGGCCTATCTAGAGCGAGTCGGCTCTGGAGGGTTGCTTCCGAGTTGGGAAGAAGATTGCAGGGCTAGTCCCTGTATCCCTGCGACTGTGAGGCCGTTAAGCGCCCCCTGAATCCCGTCGAACCAACCTAGGGGGGTCAGAGGATGTATAATTAGAAAACAAACGCCCGTTCGGTTCTTTTAGCAAACGCCATCTACAAAGTGGAACATTTTGGTGCTTTCTTTACCTGAACCATAGTGCAGAGTTGTCAAGTTCTTGTACAGCTCAGAAACCCACGCAGAGCTACTGTTTTTGCTTCTATTTTCTAGAAAATGGAAGTATGCATGAAGTATCCAGTGGATGTGAGTCTCGCAGAGCTATTACTAATAAGAACCTTCAGTAAGCTTAGGTGTATTGAGTAATGTTGTATCAAACGTCTAGTTAATATGAATATAAAAATGCACCAATAAATACTAATGTAGCTCCCAGTAGGGCTTGGTTTGATAGGGTTGAGCCGAAAACAACACCAGAAATGATGAGTGAGACAAACTTGCGAATGTTCAAGACGATGGTGACTGTGAGGGCTGAGGAATACGCGGCAAGATTGTTTACCCCACGGACACAAATGTACTGGGTTAGTGCATTTCCGAAAAGGTAGACTACCTGTCTAGGGATGGAAATTGTGGTAGAGAATATCTTTAGGGGAGGGCTTTGGAGAACATATTGTACTTGCTGCAAAAGGTCCTTGTACATCGGAACGAATAGGAGGAGAGAGAGGAAATGGGTATAAAACAGGCTTTCTCTCCAATGCCTTCCGTATTTTTGGTATGTCTTTTCAGCCACAACTCCCTGAAATGAAGTGAGGAGAGCAGCCACGGCCAGCATGGCGATGCCCATTGCAAACTTTGATGATGAACCGTCTGAGCTCGATGTAGAGCTATTGCTGCTGGCAGAAGCTAACGTGGCTTGAAGGACACCAATTGTCAGTACCAATACGGATAAAACTTGTTTCTGGGTGTAACGCTTGCCCATGAGTGCACCGACCAACATTGTCGTCACGGTCCCGGAGGACCGGAATACAATGTGTACGGGAACAGAAACATCATATGCCCATACTTTGTTGTTGAGAACAGACACAATGAAAAAGAGCCCCACAGGGATCACCCATTCCTTGATGGGCACATTCCGGGGTTGAAGCTGGGGTACACCGTTTTTCATCTCCACAAAATGGAACAGTCCTTCCACAGAAACAAACACAAACTGCACAAACGTCACAAGCAGGCCTGCATTGGGAAGTTCGCTGACTATAGATTCCAGCGTGCAAACATTTGAGCAGCATCCACCAAAGATCAACGCAAGAGCCGTGATAACATGAGATGGTCGCACCCCAGTGTTACTGTCGACTCTTTTTCTCCCTCTTTCATCCTCCACAACTAAGCTTTTTTCCTTTGAAGCAGTTGCAACCGACGAAGGTACCCTCCGTCGTAGCTGCTTCGTCACCACCGCCATCAGATTCTCCGAGGTGGAGGAAAACTGTGTCACAGATACAAAAGCTTATTTTGCGTGACCGGCTCCGCGCGTAGATCCCCTAACCCACAACCCCTGTTTCAACCAGAAACTCGGTTTACCCGTAGATAAAATGGCCGTCATGGTTTTGAACAAGCAGTGCGTTCGTCTTTTGAATGGTTATTTTGTTCTTTTCCCGGAATGAACAAAAAGGGACATTCTGCGAAGCAGCAAACCTTATCTAGCTTTTGTGAATCTGGTTTTCTTTCAACACCCAGAGTACAAATCGCTATTGTACTAACGGGCCCAACCTTACAGAATGAAAAATGATAGTAACTGAGTATGCATACCTCTACTTCATGACAGGTTCCTTTAATTTTGTTGTATAACAGTTGAAAATTCTTGCAGTATAAGAAGCATGTTTTT
>JAJMDO010000356.1:0-11081 GCA_030573635.1 Blastobotrys ciferrii
CCGAACCGATATCGGGCCTCGGTTCCGAGGGCATCCGGTGCATGCATGCAAACATGCGCGCATTCGCGCATATATCGCGTGCATCGCGCTGTTTCAGAGCTTGACGAAAGGGTAAAAAGTTTAATTTGCTTTTTCTGGGTTCGACTGAGACAATTACTGAGACATGATCGCCCGCCATACTAGCAACTTTGTACTGTGGGTGCTTTCCCCCTCGAGACTTCTTTTTCATTCAAACTTTTACACATATTCAACCAGACCACCTCCAAATAACGGTTGATAGCCTAACAACACATCAACAGGCCCATGAGAGATGATTTAGACTTCAGCATTCGGGTGCTCGGACCTCGGTCCGAACATGTTCCCGACACACTCAATGGTAAGTTAAGGTTATCTGACCTACAGATTTTCAGGGCAAACTTTACTGACAGTTCTTATCAGCGCATTTTTATTTCGACGCTCCAAACGACATGAACGACGACTAGCGACCTTCCTCCCGAACCGTGCATACATGCACGGTAGATACCACGGTATTACCACCAATACCAGTCGTCTAATACCTTCCCGACTCCCCTCCTTTCCAGTCCCGAACAGCCTTCGCCTTTCAAGCCCTTGATGTCCTTTGACATCCAATCGATACCAATATCGATTGTAATTTAAGTACCATTTTTTCAATAAATCAAATTTCAAATTTATCTCCTATCAAAAATCCTCCAAAGAAAAAAAAAAAAAAAAAAAAAAAAAAAAAAAAAAAAAAAAAAAAAAAAAAAAAAAAAAAAAAAAAAAAATCGGACCGCGATCCGATACCGGAATTCGGTTCCGAGGTTTTCCGGTGCATGCAGGCAAAGCTGCGCGCATTCGCGCATACCGCGTGCATCGCGCTGTTTTAGGGCCTGACCAAAGGGTGCAACTTAGCTTTTGCTTTTTCTGGGATCAACTGAGACATGATCGCCCGCCATACTAGCTACTTTGTACTGTGACTCGAAAAAGCGCGAAAAATGCGACGCCAGGGATCGGCGTGAACAGCCGTACACCGAAGAAAAAACTTGATCAAATATTAACAAAATTTACACAAGTAGAGTCGTTAAAAAATGTAGATTAAAATGATATGCTACACGGGCTATTCTGGAGTGTATAGGGCCAAAACATAGGATGGAATTAAAAGGTTAAGGAGGGGATGGCGTCGCTGCGCGAACATATCGAGTGACGATCATGTCCAAGGTGAAGGACGCGTTCTGGGTTCCGGCACCAGATCAGTACGCAATTCATGGAATGCACGCGCAGCGGAAATCGAATTGCAGCGAGGCGCATGTGAAGCTCCAAAGGGGTTGCAAGCTAGCTAGGGATACAGCAATTAACCCCGTATAAGCTTCGCGAATGCGTAATACGGTGTGCAGTTAACACCTGTTTGAACCCATTCATTAATTACTGGAGGCTATATACGTTTACATCGAGTAAGAATGAATGTTAATTGATATGTGTGGACGCGAAAAAATGTGTCGCGATACCCACCCCCTGGTGCATCGCGTACATTCAAGGATACGCGTGCAACCAAGATGTGTGACATGCGAATTGAAGAATGCATCACGTACGCGCAACGGTGTTCTACATTGTGATGCGTGAATTGCTAGCGGGCCGCTTATGGCCGGTGCAAAAGATTTTCGCGAATACTAGCTGGAGTCTGGCTGGAAAGCTAGAGGAACGTGACTGGCTTAGTTATAAGAAAGAGTGTTAGATTAAACAGCTTATACGGGCAAATGTTTCAGCTAATTAGTGTATTAATTGGACATCTAAAACCGTCATTTCGTGTTTGGCGCTTCTCCGAAATGCTCTGCACCGCGTCGTGCGGCGGCCAGGTGAGCAATTAATTATTTCGCAAAGTCCTGAACCTCCCAAACCCCCCCGACCCCTCCGACGTTTCCTGATCCCAAAATTAACGTCAATTTATTTCCAGATAATACGCAGATCGAGTCTATCTATTAACATTAATTTATGAATTCATCTCATTTGTCATGATCAGAGGCGTGGCCGGTCTTGGGGATTACCTCTTCTATCTCCCAATAAACCTTAGAACAAAGCTGTTCGAGGGCCGCACTATTATTGGATGGAAGTAGAGAGTTGACCCTTTCAGATATAACCGACTGTATATTGTGTGCGCAGAGTCGGAGCAGTTCCTCTCGACAATACTCTTTTTCCTCCTCCCATAGGATAACCAATACGCTGTAAGTTATTGCCGTTATCTTTTTTAACAACATCATAAATATGATGAAATCATTGATATGGCAGCCCACCCGAAGTCCCATCATCTCAAAAGCGAAGTCAGCATATGATTTTCCATCCCGCTGCTTTCTGAATACCCTGTCTACATCCGGAGATGAAACCAATGATGCAATGCCTGCTTGGTCCAACTCCTTGTAATACTCGAGAACCTTCGCTTTGCCTGTGGGGTCGTCAGGTTTAGCTTCTTCCTGACAAATACCGTTTTGTGTGTTCCTTTGCACGGGAAGACGTACGGGCTGTCCCTTTTTTACCTCTATTCTGCCTTTTCTTGGCTTCTCCTTGATTCGATGAGCCTTGGCCTTGCCGCTTATTGGAAGAGTTCATGTTGAATGGGGGGCAAGCTTCGACGGGATTGTTATCACAAGTGACGTAAAATCAATTAACAGGGTGGTCGGGCGGGTAAGGGGCCCGGTGGCTAGTCAGCTAATGCTATATACGTATACCATCCACTGCATGAGAAATTTTCTAAGTGTACAATTACTGATTTTGATTGAACTCGATTTGACTGTTGGCTAGCAGAATGAGCCAGAATGCTATTACATTATGCCTGTTCGGACCAATATCGAGCTATAGTACGTGGCAGATATATTCACATACAGGGTACGCTAACATCCCGCACGGATCTGCGGGTTGTGAGCCGCTCAGAGCAGTTTTAGCGGTAGGGATCGACGCCTCCGGTGCCTAGCAAATAGAGCCCTCACCAAAAATTTGCCCCGGTCCGACTTGAACTACCCACCGGACTGTGATCAACCACCATGTATACTGGAAAAGGAAATACAACAGATTGATGAGAAGTAGAGTTGGTATGGTCGTCAGTCATGATAGTTGAAGTAATAAGACAGATAAAACACTTGTTAGATTGAAAATGAACTAACCAGGGAATCTACCAGCTATTTATAATTGTGATTAAGGGATTTTTCTTGATCCAACAAGGTGTTTGCCAAGTTCCGTTATTAGTACGGAAACTGGTCTGATTGGAGCGGAAAGTCACGGAACCTTTACGTGGCATGCTAAGGCGTTGGATTGCATCATCCTTGCGTCATCTCCCGTCATCATGAGTCACACCACTTCATCTTCCGTCATCATGAGCCACACCACTTGTTGAGTTCCGAGACACGGCACACCGCCTGTACGCAGGAGTTCCCAAAGCTTCGTCATCGCACATCCTGTATGCAGGGGTTCCCAAAGCCTTGTCGCCGCACGACAGAAAGTGTGCTGAAGAAGTCAGAAATTTCTACAAAAGATAGAACAGCTGTGCAAAAGTACATCCAGGAGAAGTTGGGTATAACAGACTACAACTACGACCAGTGGAACACTGATTTCTTGAAGAGAGTTACAGGGAACGGAGTTGAATATGCGAGAGATGAAACGAAACCTGAACGATGCACGATATGCTTTAAGGGTTGTTTTGTAATGATATATGGGCGAATCAGGGCAATTGTCAAGCTGAGAGCTAACCAACAAATCCGAACAGTTTTTATCGTCGACAACTGTAACCTAGGTGCCATACAATACAGGAGTATTAAATCCAGGGTACTGATGCCAGGCAAAATTATCAGGATTGCGGCTTTCTTGAAGGGTGAGGAACCGACAGAGGGAGACCTGGTGGTACCTTTAGAAGACGTGCTGTCACCAATGAGTCTGATACACGACCCAACTTACAACGAAACGAAGTTTACCTTGGACAACGAACCGCACAAGGTTACGAGGCCTTATATACACATCGGAGACGGGTACTTCCATGGAGTTTTATCGCAGCTCAACTGGGAGGAACGAGAACGTGCAGAAGAAGACCTTCGGCGACTCCAACAATTGCGTCAGCAGCGACAGCGTCAACAGCAACAGCAACAGCGACAGCAGCGGCATCCAACTGCTCCCTCATCAACTGTATCTTTTTACGGCCGTTAATGCATTTTGTACTCGGATTGTATAGCGTTTTGTCAATATACTAATATAGCTGTAAAGCTTGACAGCAAAGATTAAAGAGAATGACCACGGTTAGTTCGTCGTCTGCAACTTTTCTGTACCCTTTTATACCAAAGAACCTAGTTCACAGCCGGACCCTTGGAAACTTCCTAAATTTAGCTGATATTGAGTACCGCTGGTTAGTATGGTCCAATTCTGGTGAGTTACAAGTGAATTACTATTCGACAGAGCTCGTAGCTAGCTTGTTGCGAGTCTTGTGGCCGGGGGTCAGGGGTCGACTGAGTCCAAGACACTGCTCAACAGCCGTCTAGTGTGCGGCTCATAGTACAATTCTCTGCAAAATTATGGGCGTTGCTACGACAACGTAGGTCTGAAGCCTGGTCCCAAGCCAAAATTTTAAAAATTTGCTGGTGATTTTGCTCGGAACCCCCGGTCAACGACCAAAATTACCGAACAAGGAGTCCCAAAAGAAAATCTTTGTGTCAGAGGACAATTTGTATGGAGCTACTTTGTACTGTGATGACAAACCCAGCGCTTGACAGAACCTTTGCTCTGTTATCTGTGATTCTTATGGAACCGCCCGATGATAATTTCGATGAAACTGAAAGCCTTGCTTTCGTTTTTGAAGGCTTTCTGTCACATAGGCTTGCATAATCGGATATTTTTCCTTAGGGGTGCTGTATGACGTATTGAAACGGTAATCGTGATTGACGTCATAGATTGCTCGAAAGAAGCTCATGATTTGATACTGAAGTTTCGGGTCCATAAACCATTGGAGCCATAGGGAGGCAGTGATGACCGTCAGATTTTGTACTCCTCTAATCAGACCGCTTTCTTTTAGGAGTTTTGTTGTCGTGGAACATTCAAAATAGGTGTGCGAGTAACGATCCTGTTTTCCTGGCTCATGGCAGAGCACACATCCTTGTCCTTTATCTACTGCGTTATGCAATAGTTGAAGGCTGCGTTCTGACCACATCCCCATTGGCTTAATATTGTGGTTCATGAATCGGTGAAACAAATCGCTTTCCACCGGAGCTCTTCTCTTTGCGCGTTTCAACCTTTTTCATGACAAATGAAGTTCGGCTTTTTGATTTGGAGTGAGATCCATCCTGGGGAAGGGTTCGACTAGGCCTGCGTTTTCCGCTTGTTTGTTCCACCATCGACGGAGAGTGAACTTGCCGAGACTATTTCCAAATTGGTCGGTCCAGTTTCGCAGGTGTAGTATCGGCATATGTGGATTGAACCGTTTTTGTATGACGCCATTGTATCCTTGGCCGACCCAGAATTTGTAAGGTTTTGCTGGAATATGCTGAACCTTCTCTTTCCATCCAATGCACGCCCACGACAGTGACCACGGCATTTCCCCCCAATCATGAATCCTTCTGGCCCGGAAAAAATTGTACTCCTTTTGTAGAAGAATTTCAGGGGCAAAATATTGTTGTCTTTGCATCAGATGGAATTGAAAACGGGCGGAGCGCCAGGCGATTCCTCTCGTGTACCTTGATGTCAAAGTATCGTCGGGGTGGTCGTTGAGGGCGGACTGGATCTTGCTAAAAATTGTAGTCCTTGCATATGACGGCCCTGTTAGAAGAATTTGAAACTTACTGGCTCTGGCAGCTTTTTAGCTTTTGGTTCCAATCCCATAGACCATATCCACCTTGTTCCAGGGTGTGGTAAGAAGATCCCTATTTGCCGGTAAGTGTTTCCTGGGTCCCCTAATCTTTTGATAAGCAATCTCCATCACGTGTTTGATTTCATCATCTTCGAGTGGTCGGTAAGGGTCAAAATAAAGGAACTTGGAAAAGACATAGGTGTTGATTAGCCGCTAGGGGTAGGTCATATGTCAGCAGATGTTGCGCTCGCCTTCGCGCCTTCCCTATGATCATTTCTCCGACCGTAGCGTCAAAAACTATCTTTTCCTGTCCCAGAATGGCTCCCAGCAAAGTGAAAGTCTTCCAGCGGAGATCAACCCAATCCGCATTTGCGAAAATTGTTGCGGACAGGACTGGCTTGTCTGGTTCTGTAGAAATAACCTTGGTTTTGTGGGGGTTTAGATGGGATCCTGATGCCCTACAATATATGACCCAACGATATATCCCGCCTTCTTCATATCTTTCGCCGTCGGCTAGACTATTGTCACGTCATCTGCGAAAGCCGAAACCTTTAGCACCGTTGGATCATATGGTTTAACATCTTCGGGAACATATCTGTACTTCACGGGAGCCCGGAAACCAGTAGTGTAGTTTCTGATGGCACACAACATTGGTTCCACAGCTATCGCGAATAGCGTGGGTGACAACGGATCTCCTTGACGTACCCAGTTTCCACCGGAAATGGTTCTCCCGTAAATTTGTTGATCACCACTTGCGCTTTAGAGCCTGTTAGAGTGTGTAGAATGAGAGAGCAAGAATCCTGAGAAAAACGAAAAGCTCTCAGCACTTTGGCTAGATAATTTCGGTCTACTCTATCGTAGGCCTTTTCAAAAGCTAACGAAGCCATGAAACCTTTCTCTGCTTTGATAATTTGGCTCGTGACGACTTGGGTATCGGTGATGTTTGTGTTCATAAGCCTGTTGGGGATGAAACCCGTCTGATTGGGGCGAATCATATGATTCAGGAGTCCCGTCAATCTACGGTTAATCGCCAACGTAATGATTTTCATGTCCACATTCATCAGCGATATTGGCCGGTAGTTTTTAATCTCATCCTTCTCATTTTCCACAGCAAATGAATGTGTGAAAGAGTTTTAGATGGAGAAAACTGACCCGCGTGACGGCTTCGGGCTACTGCATTTTCCAAGGGACCTTTCAGTCTGCTCCAGAACAACTTATAAAATTCCACCGAGAGCCCATCGGGACCGGGAGTTTTGTTCCGTTGCATTTTCAAGAGTGCCTTATGCAGATGGTTTCCTTTAATTGGCTTCAGAAAACGTCTATCCTCCGATTCTGAAACTTTTTGGTGATCTGGGATTTGGCTACACAACCAATCCTGGTCAAAGCTCTGGGTTGGTCGTGTCTCATACAGATCGCGGTAGAATGAAGATGCAACTCCAAGCATTTCATTGGGATCCGAGACTCTTTCCCCATTTTCTTTCCGGAGCTCTTTGATAATTTTGTTCGACCTTACCTGTTGAACGCGTACAAGCACTGAATTTGCTTCGTCGGTTGTTGCTTGAGGTGGTATGCGTGATTCAACAAGTTGCTGTCTCCGTTCCCACTCCTCCAAGGTGCCTTCTTTTTTTCATCCGGGCAATTTCCATCCGTTCGGCATGGATCAAAGTCTGCTTGCACACCTCCTTCAAACCCTCCCACTTTTCAACGGTATAAACCATTTTTGAAGACCTCATATAACCGGAAATGGCCGAATGAACCATTCCAATATACTCTTCGTTCTGCAACAGTTCGTTTTTGATCCACCATTCCCCTGGCCCCAAATTTTGAGGCGCCAGATTGAACTGGGCTTCATAGTGGTAATGCGTTGAGGTCTTTTGTGAGCAGACTTGAACTTTCTGTAGGAGAAATGACATAGCCCTGGGTTCAAATATATCCTATCCAACCTCCGTCGTGACTTCCCCTAACGAGTCCCATTCGTAAACTCCTTCTTCTTTGGATAGAAAGCCCTATATGTGTCCATCATAGACAGGTCTGCCATAAACTTGTTCTGGAGATTTATCGAAGTTGGTTGGTCTGTTGTTGAATGATCTTCTTGATCAAGCATTGGGTCCAAAACACAGTTCCAGTCCCCTCCAATTGCCCATGGAATCGTCTCAGCGGCGGTAAGTTCGTCATTGGATGGTCCCAGGGTCTCCGTCAAAGTTTGATAGAACTGCCCGTCTGAAGTTGGATCTGGTGTATCTTCCCCATGGTTCCCTGGCCTCTGGGCCGAGGAAACCGGAGCGTAGATCGCTGTTAGTCTTATAGGCTTGCCATCAACAGTTATCTTGATGTCCGTGATTCGGTGTCGTAAGATCGTAGGCGTCAGAACTTCTGCTGCAGCTGAAAGACTCGTCCCCCGCGTTTTCCATAAAACTGCAGTTCTGCCATCCTGTGAGGAAACTGCACCCCTCCATTACTGATTTGCTTCCAGTCGTCGGCCCACTGTTCGAGTAATCCTGAATGGTTCGGTGACGTAGGAGACAGGGTCTCCGATATGAAAAAGATATTGGATCTTGAACGCATTAGTTGTTCATATAGGCGACTGGAATTTTCTGGCATACCACCAGCGTTCACGAGTCGAATATTATCTTTATCAGTCATTAATACGATTCGCGAAAGCTTTGCTCGGAGGCAGCCTCTTTGGGTTTGGTCCCTGAAGAGTCTACTTCAATGTCCTCATAGATGGCCTTGTTCCCTGGATAGTCGACTACCGTGCCATGGTAGTTCGGTTCCTGCTGTTGGGAATCAGCTACTGTGGATTGAGAGGCGGTAGGTGAGTTAATTCCAGAGGGGGTAGTGGTTGGAACTCTTGTAATTCAACCGCTCTTTGCTGTGCCATGTCCATCAGCGATAATAACTAAAACAATCAATTAAATCCTGAACATAAATGTTACCTAACCATCGGGGATATTCCCCTTCCTTATATAATTGAGAAACTCGGAATATGTTGGATCGGGAGAAATCGGATGAAATACTCCGGAATGTTCCACACTCTTTTGGCAACCACTAGAACCTTCCAAGGCTGTGTATGGCAAGCATACCTTGCTCAGCCCTCTCAGACAGCATATTCTCAACAGGAACCTCCTCACTTGAGGCAGCCAGCCTATCCATATGTGACATCGAACTGTCTTCCGGTTGGTCCACTGCCGGTAGAGTCTGGTCCCCCTTGGGGACATCTGCCTCCGGCTGGGGGAGACTTTGATGGAGGAGGAGAAAGCTCATTTTGATGCCTCGGGACACTGTTCGAAGCTATTTTCTCGGATTCCGTGAAAGGGTCCTCCGAGTATTTAGTTGGACACCCCTTCTCCAGTGCTGCAAGTTCCTTGGGGGTTGGGATGTGTTGCTTAAAGCCACGCTCATCCTTTCCCTTCGGGGCCACTCCTGTGGCCACGAATTTTGGTGGTGGGGGTGCAACTGGAACGCGTCCCTTCCTGGGAGACGCATTAGGTGTGGGTTTCCCAGGAATTGGACGGCGAAGGCTAGAGAAATCCTTATCCAAATGCGCAGTACTTCGACCATGGCGGGTTGTACTGCTCGTCGTATCCTTCTTTTTCTCCTGCTCAGAAGTATTGCTCGTCGGGTCCTTCTCCTTCTCCTGCTCAGGTGCACTGCTCGTTGTATCCTTCTCTTTCACCCTCTTAGTAGGACTCGGCAACTCGTGCCTTTCCTTAGGGGGTTTGTAGGAACCACCACTGTTGCTGGCGATGGCTTTGGTTCTCTTGGAACCAGCGGGTAGGATTTGAGTGTTGAATAAGTAGGTAATCAGGATCACTAACCGAAACAACAGATGGATGAGAAGCAGAATTGGTATTGTCGCCAGTCATGATAGTTGAAGTAGTAAGACAGATAAAACACTTGTTTGATTGATGGTGAACTAACCAGGGAAACTACCAGCTATTTACAATTGAGATTAAGGGATTTTTCTTGATTCAACAAGGTGTTTGCCAAGTTCCGTTATCAGTACGGAAACCAGTCCGATTGAAGCGGAAAGTCACAGAACCTTTAGGTGGCATGCTAAGGCGTTGGATTGCATCATCCTTGCGTCATCTTCCGTCATCATGAGTCACACCACTTGTTGAGTCCCGAGACACGGCACACCGCCTGTATGCAGGAGTTCCCAAAGCTTCGTCATCGCACATCCTGTATGCAGGGGTTCCCAAAGCCTTGTCGCCGCACAACAAATGGATCATCCACAAGCAACCCATAGGTTTTGACCAAACACGCAACTCATAGGTGTTTGACCAAACTGTTATGATTTTCGGAAGCCGCATAAAGCTCGGAGTAAAAATAGTTATCTCCTACGCCAAATAAACGGAGTTTGTGCGGCGTTTTACCCCTGAGCCGCAAGGTACCGGATTTTATGCCGGAGTTGTCTAAGCCAGGAAACACACGTGCACTCCAAGATTCGGTGCGGCTTTTTTACCCCTGAGCCGCAGGTATCGGGCATAATGCCGGATTTGTTCTAAGCCAGAAAACACACTTCACGGTTAGGATTCGGAGGGTGGGGGCACCTTCGCGACTCTAATGAACAGAATGAACTCAGCACTATTTGAGACGAAGAGAGAAGCGAGCCCTGAGGCCCAGAATATCAATTGAAGAACTATTCTGCGAAGCATAACTAACGCTTTTGGTTATTTTAGAGAAGAGAAAGGTATCAAACTAGAGCTACTTAACCCTAGTTGGTTGTCTGCTTACACGGAGTTATAGATCTTTCCGTTCCTGAGCCGCAGAAATCGGAGCTATACCGTCTACAAGCAACGGACGGATGTTTGGAAAGGCTCTTGAGGTTGTCCGAAGCCGCATAAATCGCTGAATAAAGGGGTTATCTCTTCCGCGAAATATTGCCGGAGTATGTGCGGCTTTTTTTACCCCTGAGCCGCAGGTACCGCAGATAACGCCGGACTTGTTTAATACACATTTCTCATTAGCAAAGGAAACTGATTGCCTAGATTCAAAACGAGAATGTTACGCATGATGCCTGGTGAGGCCTGATAACTGAGCCTGAACTGATTTAACAAGAACTGATACACAGTACAAAGTTGCTAGTATGGCGGGCGATCATGTCTCAGTAATTGTCTCAGTCGAACCCAGAAAAAGCAAATTAAACTTTTTACCCTTTCGTCAAGCTCTGAAACAGCGCGATGCACGCGATATATGCGCGAATGCGCGCATGTTTGCATGCATGCACCGGATGCCCTCGGAACCGAGGCCCGATATCGGTTCG
>JAJMDO010000357.1:0-11077 GCA_030573635.1 Blastobotrys ciferrii
ACGGGCGAACTGGACCTTCTTTAGTCCCTTCGTGAACATGTCGGCGATATTGTTTTCTGATTCAACTTGCCGCACTTCAACAACATTTGCCTGAACATTTTCACGGACAAACTTGTACCTAGTGTCAATGTGCTTGGTACGATGATGAAGTACCGGGTTCTTGCTGATATTGATACAAGCCGTGTTGTCCTCATAAATGACCAAGTCCTCAGCCAGTTTCAGTCCAAGTTCTCGCACCACGAGCTTCAGCCACAGCGCCTCTTTCACAATCTAACAGACTCGTACCGAATAACTGGGGCAAAAGTTTCAGTATAGTCGATTCCTTCCTCCTGTGTAAATCCTGACAGACAAGACGTGCTTTGTATTTGGCAATGTTCCCATTGTCGTCATGTTTTATTTTGAATACCCATCGATTTCCAACAACATTCTTGTCTCTTAGTCGTGACACAAGGTCCCAAACACCATGATCCTTCAGCGAACTCATTTCACTTTCAATAGCCTTCTACCAGTTTTCAGACTGTGGTGACTCCATTGCTTGCTTGTAAGTCCTGGGCTCCAGTGGTTCACCAACTGATTGGGAAGTTTGTTTGACTGTAAAGGCAAAATGACATGTTCCCACTCTGGACTTTCTTTTGGCTCCGGTCATAGCTGGTGAAGACAATGGCACACGAAATGGCTTTCTAACATCGCAAGAAAAGGCAAACAATCCATTCGCAGTTGGCCATCTTCGGATGAGATTGATGTCATTATCAGACGGGTCAGACAAGAGTGGGTTCCTCACAACAGACAGGTCAGACTCACCAAACATGTTATCGACAGCACTATCTTCTTCACCCCCTTAGACAGTGGTATGACCCTCTGTCTCGTCACCCTCTGAAGTAGATGGGGCTGGCGAACTGAAGGCAATAACGGAAGAGGGAAACACTCGAAGAGTAAAAAGGGTCATCAGTCACCGGGGCATAAGGTGCAACAGCATTCATAACATCAGCATCACGAGAGAACTTCCAATCCATCGTTGCGGGAAAATAATGTTCATCAAAGGTCACCCGCTATTTTGCGTTTGACAGCACCATCAGTTGTGTAGACACGGTAGGCTGTTGTATTTTTGTCAACACCAACAAAGATCGCATTTTCAACATACTTGTCCGTCTCTCACTAGGAACCATAGGCAGCACAACCAGACACACGCAAGGCATTCAATCCAGAGGTAGATGTCAAATCACAACTGTCAAAACATTCAAGAGGAACGGCACCAGTAGACGAGTGGACAACTCGGTTGTAGACATAGGCAGCATAAAAAACAGCTTCACCCCAAAACTTCTTTGGCAAATTCGCATGAAACATTATTGTCTTAGCCTTTTCTCTCACAGTTCGGTTAAATCTCTCAACAATCCCATTCTCTTCAGGTGTATAGGGAACAGTCAACTGATGGTCAATGAAGAGCTTGTTCAGTTCATTTTCCAAAAGAGCAGAGGTATATTCACCACCATTGTCACTTCGAACTTGATATGCATCTGGTTGATAAAATGTAACAAACAGTCAGCAGCTTCAGACTTCTTCTTCAACAGAAACGCTTCCACAAATCGAAAATAGTCGCCAATAACAGTCATAAAACCAAGTTTCCGATGGCGTGTTCATTCATAGGGCCCAGACAAATCAGACACAATCAGTTGCAAACAGGCGCAGTAGTATTGATCTCAGTAGAACGGAATGAGGGCCTCGAGGCTTTTCCTTCAATACAGGCAACCCACTTCACAGGTACAGCACCAGGTTCATCAATCGCAACATCTTCTTGTTCTTTCGATACTGATAACATAATTAGCAGCATGTTCAAAAATTTTCAAAATCTTCAATGACTTACAGTTGACTTCTCTCTCTCCAGTAGAATAGTTCACAGTCTCGGTGGGATTTGGATTCTCATTTTCACAATCTATCTCAACGTTTTGTACGCAAATATTCAATTTCAACACTATTCAATACACATTAGCTTTGCAAGCCCAAACCAAAACTTTATCAAAATCCAACTTACACTTAGAATAATATCCCATAGTTTTGGACAACATTTTCTCACCAAATGTCCAAGTCTTTGATGCCACAATTCTTTATCATTCAAGATCACAGACACATTCACATTCACATTCTCACACAGGGCATTTCCATTCACAATCATCAATCCACTATCACCTTCTGGTGACACACCAAACAATTTCTTTTCATTCTCATAATGTAGCCAAACTTTGTCAGACTCAAAACTGAAAACGCCACCATTTTTCATGGCGGCACGAACAGACAAAAAATTGCAATGACCCGTAGGTACATGTTTGACCCCACGGAGCATCACGGAGTAGGAGGAACCATTAGCATCCTTGACCTTGAGCTCGACATCACCGATACCCACGATTTGAGCTTGAGAGTTGTATGTCTTAAAATATTCATTGCATTCACGGTAATTCTTGAGGGTAGAACGGTCATGTGTGATATGACAAGAAGCACCGGAGTCAATGATCCACTTAGACATAATAGCAGAAGCTGCAGCAGAATTCGCAGAGAGGGCCTGGACCATGAAAGTAATTTCGTTTCCTGAGGGTTTGTCAGAAGCAGCAGTGTTTGCAGAGTTTTCCTTAGCGTTGTTTCAAGGAGTCTGGCAAAAGCGGGCAGTATGGCCTTCTTGATTGCAGCGGTAGCAGATGAGAGGAGAGTTCGTCTCAACCATCTAGAAGTAGACGAAGCGTCTCGAGATCTGGGGTTATAAATAAACCGAAGTCTCGAAGGCAAGCTCGAATTATGATTTTGAAGAGGTCGAAGCACATTCTCGAAGACTTGATCCAAAATGAAGCAGACCTGTTTGACACAAATGGATCGACCTTTTGAGATGAATCTCTTGAAACATTAATAAGCGAGATTAATAAGCGAGGAATCTGACGACGATAACCTGGATCAAACAGAAATTGTTCCCCTAGAAGAGTCAGTTGAAGGCATCATATTTGGCGAAGATACACAGGAGGATTGGAATGACCTTGACTTTCTCAAGGCAATTCTTGACCAAACTCGATTCGATCTCAGCGAGATGTCCGGGATTAGGTATGTTACCACGAGAACCTATACCCCAGTCCAGAAACAAATGAGTTCGGTGTACAGATACAAGCATTCAACTGAATGCCGCCTGTTATTTCACATGTCGTGCCAAAGTGTAGACGAGATAATTGCCATGATTTCGAACCATTCTGTTTTTGTTTCTACAGGAGTAATGCCACAAATCCCTGCTTGGATTCAAATTGATATTTTTGAGGTATCTGGCTAAAGGGTACGATTACGATACAATCGCAAACGATTTCGGCGTAGGACATGGTACTGTGCCGTTGTGTATAAAGAGAGTTCTCATTACTTTTAAACACTTTTGGGAATGCCCCCTATTGGCCGAATGAAGAGAAGAGGTTGGAAATATCAAGAAAGATAGGCGTGCCAGGGTGTGTTGATTTCTTGGACGGTACGGAACTTAGGTTGAGGGACAAACCCTGTAACGTTGCATGAAAGCTTTTTCAACTACAAGGAATTCTACAGTATATCAGCACAGGCTGTTGCCGATAGCGAAAATCGCGTATTATTCTGGTATGTAGGGCCGCCAGGTGCAGTTCATGACTCCAGGGCCGCCAAACTCCGCTCCACCATAAGTCTAACGACTATTTTTCAGAAGGCGAATTCTTGATTGGTGACCCAGGGTATTCAGTGAATCGCCATCTTATCACACCTTTCTCAAGGCGTGGTGGTTACTCTCCCACAGACGCAGAAGCAAAATACAACAAGTTTATATCACAGAAGTGGATAGAAGTTGAGTGGGCATTTGGGAAATTACAACAAAGAGTCAATATTATGGAGGAGTTTCCATGCCGCATCCGTGGTCGACCGGCACAAATGGCTCGAGACATGCTGTGGATTTGCGACCTGTCAATGATAATTATTAATCTTCACAACTATCTGTTAGACTCCCAAGATAGCTTTGAGTTTGCGGCACCCGATATTTATGAAGAGGAAAGAGCTCAAAGAAGAGGGTGGAGGAGAAGGTATGGAAGAAGAGAGACACAAGGACCACCTGAAAATCTCTCAACAACGGAGGATGCTACTAGGTTATTTGAAGGGAATGAAGTGCGTAGATATATTCTCAATATGGTTCCCCAGTTGATGGCAGAAGAAAAGTTGTCTAATTCATTCCAATAGAGCCTTAAATACACTAATTTAATTCACTTTCTCCTCCTAGTACGACCCATTGACACCAAGCGGGAGAACAATTGAGTCGCATTACCAGTATTGCCGTTCGTAATCTCCTGCTGAATAAACTCATGCAATCTTTTACAGATATCCTCTTCTCTTTTCTTTCCTTCCAATGAAATCTTACTTCTTTCGTTGTTTGCCTCCTTTCCTCTGCTTCGGACATTAAAATTCTTCTTCGGGTCTCACTCACGCTCCTCTTCTGCCCGTTCTTTTTCAGCCGTCACCTTTTCTTCAATTTTCGTATTGAGGGAAATTTTTGGCGCAATTTACCGAGAATACAGATCGTTTCTTCCACTCTGAACGCTATTACCTTCCTCTCTGCTTTGTGAAAGGTTATTATTCAGCCCAGTTGCCACAGGATTTGTGTACCTTGGTGCCGTTCTCCTCACAGACGGGTTATTGTTCGGTGTTCTAAAATGATAAGCCGGATCATTATTAACGTCCTGGTCTCCGGCAGTCTGGGGCCCGGGTTAGTATTATTTTGTCGAGCACGGTTGTAGTACATGTGCTCTGCAGCCCGGTCTGGCGCGCAACCGATTTCACCATCCTCCGGATAAACGTGACTTGGGGATGACCACCAGAAAACCATATGGATACAGAATCGCATTCTGACGGCGACGATTTGGATGATGACGACCCTCAGCACCCTCTACTAGGCGCAATGTGGGCGATATTAGCATCCTCTGCAATTGCTTCTAGTTGCCCTATAACTTCCTCATTTGTATCCGAGATACTCGATGCTGACCCACTGATTCAACCTACCTGAGGAACTGTATTCGCACGGGTAACCCTTTTCCAAGTCCAGAATGCCCCAATGGAAATACTTCATCAGGTTGGGGATTGGCCTGTTGTTCATAATAAATCTTTCAATTTCACTATCCACAGTGCTTCTGGCTGTTTCAGCTCCAAACCCAGAGTGTTCACAATGTGATCGAATCGTGCGATAATTCTGCTTCCATCTTTCAAGTTGAGATTTAAGCCGATCAATTGGCCTCTCTGAATACCCCTGTGTTACTAAGTGATTCACAAGCTCTCCGGCTAGAGCATCACTAATGCTTCTAGTGCCTATAAGTAAAAAGCGAGCATTCGCATCACTCGAGTTCCGTACGAAGTTGTAAACTTCCTTAGCTTCATTGTAGGTGTAGTTTCGACCTCGTTGTCTTTGAGATGGCTCAGGTTTCACTGATATTGCGTCGTCCTCCGCTTCCACGCTGGTGAGACTGTCCTCTCCCCCCCCTTCCCCTAGGCCTTCCCCTAGGCCTTCCCCTTCCCCTTCCTCGTCCTCTTACCTGAGCCCTTGGAGTAGGAGTATACGGCAAGTTTTCGAAAGCCTCTCTTGACGAAGGTTCGAAAGATGACAAGCCGCTACTGCTATTGCCTTCATTTCTTAAAGATTGACTCATTTAGGAAATTGGGCTTTCAATCGGGTTCGATCCTATCGTGGTTATCACAGTCGCCTTCTGGCGCGCGTAGGTTCGGTGGAGTTTGGGGTTGCGGGCATGTGTACTTTTTTTCGAAAAATTTATAAACGGCCCTAGGGCCGTTAGTAAACTTTGGGTCTTTCTGGGCTTTTTTCCCGGGTAATTACTACTTTGGGAAACGATTTCCGCAGGTCCTTGTAAACGTTAAAATGGATTCAGCGAACAAAAAAATACGAGATGGCTGCTTGTTGTGCGGCGACAAGGCTTTGGGAACCCCTGCAAACAGGATGTGCGATAACGAACCCCTGCATACAGGCGGTGTGCCGTGTCTCGGAACTCAACAAGTGGTGTGACTCATGATGACGGGAGATGACGCAAGGATGATGCGATCCAACGCCTTAGCATGCCACGCAAAGGTTCCGTGACTTTCCGCTCCAATCAGACCAGTTTCCGTACTGATAACGGGACTTGCCAAACACCTTGTTGGATCAAGAAAAATCCCTTAATCTCAATTATAAATAGCTGGTAGTTTCCCCGGTTAGTTCATCATCAATCCAACAAGTGTTTTATCTGTCTTATTACTTCAACTATCATGGCTGGCGACAATACCAACTCTACTTCTCATCCATCTGTTGTTTCGGTTAGTGATCCTGATTACCTACTTATTTAACACTGCTTACCTAATCAACTAAGACAGACGCACATATGCGCACGAAAGTGCATATATGATACACTTTTTTTTTTTGATCGCCCTTTTCTTTTCCAACTTGCATATAGCTTACATAATGGTGCAGTTGGATCGCTTGTTAATGAAAGGTCGGACGTCATTGACCCTTTCATGGAGATAGAACTTTTTTTTTACTTAAGCTTTATGTCCGAAAAAAAATGCATTTATATCTGCAGCCTGACTATTTCCAATATATTATATGAGTGAAAAAAAAAAAAAAAAAAAAAAAAAAGATCAACGCTTGGCAAGATCATCCATCCTAACCAGACGGGTTTTATCCCTCAACGGTTAATGGACACCAATACCACAGACATCCAGACAATTACAGAATGGCACACGGAGACAGACCAATCGCTATACATGGCCTCCCTTGACTATGAGAAAGCATATGAAATCTCTCCCGAACCTGCATTAATCAGGTATTGCAGGCCTTCGGTTTCCCAGACAGCTACATACGCATGGTCATGACAACGTTGTCACATTCTCATGCATGTATCGTTCTGAATGGGTACAAAAGCAGCACTTTCACCATTGAGTCCAGGGTAAGACAAGGTGATCCTCTCTCGCCCTCCCTTTTTGCAATCGCACTCGAACCTTTCCTATGCGCAATTCGCCGCTACACAACCGGCATCACGGCTCCGACCACCAGATAAGTCCCAAATCCCAGCCCGAATTCCTCAACTTTTGATGCCACAATCGTCAAGGTGTCAGCCTTTGCGGATGACGTGATCACGACACACAACACAACCAAGGACCTTCAAAAAGTAAGTGTTATCATTTCTCACTATTCTAAAGCCTCGGGATCCAGTCTCAATGGTCATAAGACTTATAATCAATGAACGCCAAGAGGCAAGGAATAACCTTTCAAGACTTAGACACGCACAAAAAAACACGCTTCTAGCACAATCCCAGATAATTGACCTCCAACAGGAATCTTTCAGACATCTAGGCGTCCAGATCGGTAAACTGAGTGTCCTAGAGGAAAAGATATAGGACGGTCAATATTCAAGAAAGCCCAAGCCCGAGCACAGCGCATCCTAATATACGACTTGCCCATTAGAGCACAAACATGGATCATCAACTCATATGTCTTTTCGACAGTTCTTTTCTTCGACCTCTTCAACCCCTTGTCGAACCAGGAGATTAAGGAGCTAAGCGACCTAGCAGTTCAAAAGATCCGAGGCAACCGGAGAGCTTTACCAGTTACCCAATATAAGCTCTATTTACCTCCAGAAAATGGAGGTTATGGACTCTGGGATATCAATGAAAAGCTCAAATCCCAAAGAGCTAAACGATCTCACCTTCTCATCACAAATCCTTCTTTTTCCAGGTCTTTTATTTTCGGGATGATTCAATCATTCCTGGACAAAAGACCCAGTCGAATCATGGAAAAGGTTCAGGATTCGGTCACTCTGTGGGGAAAAAGATGGCGAACCGCTGGCAACGGCAAAGAGAAAAAACTCGTCTACTACTCAGTCTCAATCACCCTCCAAATTCAAAACGCCCAACTCGCTGATGCAATAATGGGAGGAAGTAAGGCGACGCCTGACTATATCATAAAAGCAGTGGGTTCATGGCGCTCACGAGTAAAACACGTTGAAACTCCATTATACAACTTTTGGATCGGAACGACTATCAATGGTATTGAGCAAAACGCTTCAATCCATATGGCACTCTATTCCGCCCCGAAAACTTCAGCGACTTTTCCAACCCCCATGACCCTCCATCTTTATCTACTTTCCGAAACACCCGCAAAAAGTTTTGTCCCATCCCTCTCATCCCTTTTGAAAACGTGACTGTGAAGACCTATGAAGAAAGATGCAACAACAAAACAGACGTCCCGTTTTCCGAACAAGCATGGATCATCTGGAAAAGACTAATGACGATAAGAAGACGAGCTCCAGTAGCCACCGATATTACACAGTACAAAGTAGCTCCATACAAACTGCCCTCTGACACAAAGATTTTCTTTTGGGACTTTCCTTGTTCGGTAATTTTGGTCGTTGATCGGGGGTTCCGAGCAAAATCACCACCAAATTTTTAAAATTTTGGCTTGGGACCAGGCGTCAGACCTACGTTGTCATAGCAACGCCCATCATTTTGCAGAGAATCGTACTACGAGCTACACACTAGACGGCTGTTGAGCAGGGTCTTGGACTCAGTCGGCCCCTGACCCCCGGCCACGAGACTCGCAACAAGCTAGCGATGGGCCCTGTCGAGTAATAATTCACTTGAAGCCACCAAAATTGGAGCATACTAACTAGCGGCACTCAATATCAGCTAAATTCAGGAAGTTTCCAAGGGTCCGGCTGTGAACTAGGTTCTTTGGCATAAAAGGGTACAGGAAAGTTTCAGACGACGAACTAACCGTGGCCATTCTCTTTAATCTCTGCTGTCAAGCTTTACAGCTATATTAGTATATTGACAAAACGCTATACAATCCGAGTACAAAATGCATTAACGGCCGTAAAAAGATACAGTTGATGAGGGAGCAGTTGGATGTCGCTGCTGTCGCTGTTGCTGTTGCTGTTGCTGTTGCTGTTGCTGTTGCTGTTGACGCCGTCGCTGCCGACGCAATTGTTCGAGTCGCCGTAGTTCTTCTTCTGCACGTTCTCGTTCCTCCCAGTTGAACTGCGATAAAAATCCATTTAAGTACCCGTCTTCGATGTGTACATAAGACCTCGTAACCTTGTACGGTTCGTTGTCCAAGGTAAACTTCGTTTCGTTGTAAGTTGGGTCGTGTATCAGACTCATTGGTGACAGCACATCTTCAAAAGGTACCACCTGGTCTCCCTCTGTTGGTTTCCCATCCCTCAAGAAAGCCGCAATCCTGATAATTTTGCCTGGCATCAGTACCCTGGATTTAATACTCCTGTATTGTATGGCACCTAGGTTACAGTTGTCGACGATAAAAACTGTTCGGATTTGTTGGTTAGCTCTCAGCTTGACAATTGCCCTGGTCCGCCCATATCTCATTCCATCATACTCCTTAAGGCATATCTTGGATCGTTCGGGTTTGGTTTCATCTCTCGCTGTAACTCTCTTCAAGAAAAAGACCTTGCCATGAGATGTTATCTACGCGGTTCGCGTAAATTGCTCCCAGCTAGTTAATTAAACTTGCCGCGACTACGAGAGCTTAAGACATGTCCACCAGTAGACCAGCAGATGTGAATGTTGTTGAGACCCGTGCAGCTAAAGTACCCAGAAATAACGTATATCCCAACTCAAGGCTCTACGTTGGGTCATAGAGAAACGTTTCACGGTGACCCGTCTGAAGTAGTGCGACGGATTCTTAGCCAACTTGACAAACAGAAGCAGGAAGAGTGTACAGATATAATGAATTTAAACGTCCTCAGAGCTTTATTTGATTGTAAAGTTAAAGACCTTCCGCCCACCTACTCTGCAAAACAAGTTGGCGTTTTGGGATCAGTAAACCTCGGAGGGGGTCCGGGGGAAGGGGGGGGTTCAGGACTTCGAAATAATTAATTAATGCTCACCTGGCCGCCGCACGACGCGGTGCAGAACATTTCGGAGAAGCACCAAGCACGAAATGACGGTTTTAGGTGTCCAATTAATCTACTAATTAGCTGAAAAATCTGCCCGTATATCTGTTTAATCTAACACTGTTTCTTATAACTAATTAGGTCCAAACCAGTACGTCCCTCTAGCTTTCCAGCCAGACTCCAGCTAGTCTGCGAAAATCCTTTGCACCGTACGCGACCCGCTAGCAATTCACGCATCAAATTTTAGAATTCCGTTGCGCGTACGTGGTGCATTCTTCAATTCGCATGTCACACATCTCGGTTGCACGCGTATCCTTGAAAGTACGGGATATGCACAGGGGGACCGCGACACATTTTTTCGCGTCCACACATATCAATTCACATTCATTCTTACTCGGTGTAAACGTATATAGCCTCCAATAATTAAGGAATAAATAAACAGGAGTTAACTGTACACCGTATTACGCATTCGCGAAGCTTATACCGGGTTACTGTATCCCTAGCTAGCTAGCCTGCAACCCCGTTGGAACGTGCCGCGAACGGCACTCAGGCTGTATAGCTTCACATGCGCCTCGATGCAATTCAATTTCCGCTGCGCGTACATTCCGTGAATTGCGTACTGGTGGTGCCGGAACCCAGAACGCGTCCTCCATCTTGGTCATGATCGTCACCCGATATGTTCGCGCAGCGACGCCATCCCCTCCTTAACCTTTTAATTCCATGCTATTTTTTGGTCCTATACACTCCAGAATAGCCCATGTAGCATATCATTTTAATCTACATTTTTTAACGACTCTACTTGTGTAAAATTTGTCAATATTTGATCAAGTTTTTTCTTCTGTGTACGGCTGTTCACGCCGATCCCTGGCGTCGCGCGTTCACAGTACAAAGTTGCTAGTATGGCGGGCAATCATGTCTCAGTAATTGTCTCAGTCGAACCCAGAAAAAGCAAATTAAACTTTTTACCCTTTCGTCAAGCTCTGAAACAGCGCGATGCACGCGATATATGCGCGAATGCGCGCATGTTTGCATGCATGAACCGGATGCCCTCGGAACCGAGGCCCGATATCGGTTCGGCTGCGGATCGCGATCCGATTCCGATTTTTTTTTTTTTTTTTTTTTTTTTTTTTTTTTTTTTTTTTTTTTTTTTTTTTTTT